>KL258445.1:15378-26163 GCA_000699545.1 Podiceps cristatus
TGATAGCAAGAGGGAGCCAGTTTAAAAGAGCATGGAGGAGAACATGTGATCAAATACAATCACTAATAGAGAAACAGAAGGCGGCAACTGAAAGGATGAGGCTATATCCCGATACAGTTTGGGGAGGACAAGCATGTAGAAGGCTTGACTTACCCTTTCCCACAAAGGTATGAAAGCCTAGATGAGGAACTTTTGCCTTGCAGAAAATGTGACTTTGGGTTTATTTAGGGGTAACTTTTCATTCATATTGAAACTGGCCAATTAACATTAAAAATGCAAAAAGAAAGGCTATAAAATCTACCTTTGGGATCATTCATTTTTAATCACTCTTTTTGAATGGTCAAACAAAAGCAAAAACAACCTCTGTCATACTCACTGCTTTAAGATGTGGAGCTTCATAAAAAACAGCTACTTCTTAGGTCAGAAATGCAAACACTATGAGCACGTGCTCCTTTACAAAACCAAAACAAAGCTCTCATAGAGGCTGACCCTGGAGCGTTTGCTTGTGCAGAGCCACTGTTAATTCTGAAGCCAACGTGTGCGCGAGGACATCCAGATGTTTCTCGTCACAACTGAGCTCACTAAAAGGAGAAACAGGTGTTGATTAAAATTGAGACACATTTCTTTGAGAACTGTGGTCCTTTAAAAACACTTCATTCTTACTTTCCACTAGAATATCTTTAGAAATAAATGCAACTTTTATTGTATCTATGACTACTAGCTTCAAAAACGTTGGTACTAGCTTTTGGTGTAGAGTCCACATCATTATAAAAAGTTCTTCCAGATACAACTTTTACAGCTTTGTATATAACATAACCAGCTACAATTTTCCTTACTTACCTCATAGTTCACATAATGGCTATTCAGTATTTTCCAGTATTTTTGGAAATGATCTAAATTTTGATTAGAACACACATAGAAACTTCTTTTCTAGATAGCAGCAATAAAAGTTTTCCTGAACTTTGTGGATAGGGAGCCCTCATTAAGTGCTGCCATTTACATCAATTACCACATCCTGAGATCGTAACTTTTTTATCAAACACATCTGCAGCACATTGTTCAAGAGAGGAACCAAAGCTCCTGTCTTCCCTAGCGCCTCTCTCTGCTTGCACTGCAAGGAGAAAAGCAGCCCATAGACTGGTTTCTCCAGCAAACACGCAATCCCTGGTAACACAAGTAGTCTTGCAAAGGAAAATAAGGGAGGTTTTTTTCTTGCTTCTTAGAGAGTGTCAAGTTGTGGGTTTGAGTTGTGTGCTCTTTCCTGAATTTAGAGACATTGTGTCTGAAAAAATTAGGACTAATGATTAATTCAACCTAGACTTCTGCTACTTTTTCTATTATCAGCTGGGGGTGAGGTTGGTTTGTTTCCAACGGGAAAATGATTTTGCCAGAACACACCTAAACCCTGAAGACTCTGTAAACTGCACCTCAGAAAGCTTTTCACCATTGCCTTGACAGACAAGTGAATTATCTTTTCTTACTTTTCTTCCTTAGGCCCATCATCACTTCTCAAACAGGTAACTGTCCATACCCAAAAGATTTTGCTAAATATTAAGGGCTGGTAAGAAATCAAAGTGGTTTAGATTATAACTTTGATTGACTAAATGATGACCATGATCTAGATGATGAACCAGGATGCTTCAATAAAGTCCTTCAGCCTGATCATGATTATCATCTTTGTTTATTCATACAGCACCTGTCGTACCACGAAAGGTCAGGCAGTTGAATTGCTGGAGTTGCCCTCAGTTTAAATGAAATTAAACAATATGCAGACATATCTCTCTATCAGATACCCTTCAGATTCTGGTCTGTGCAATTACCCTGTGTTAGGAGACTTCCTAAAACACACTGAAGAATCGGAGAAGATGATGGTAACATTTTATCCAATATCCCAAATAACACCTTACCTGATATAGTCTCCCTTTGACTTTCCAGATTTTGGCAAGCTATCACATTGAAAATGTGCTTTATTTTAAATGTTTAGGCATAGTTTGGAGTTTCCCAAACCAGGCTCACATATGGGAGAGCAAAGTTCAGTTGCTTTGACTCTAGCATATCTCCACAGTACTTTTAGGAAGATATAAAGCATCAAGTTCTCTTCATTCTGCATCTAGGTAACGTTTCCCTCCATTCGCCCCAGTAATTTGGCTATTTCCAGTAATCAGATTAGTCATGTTTTAGCTTGAATTTCTTTTTACTTGGATCTCTGTTGTTTGCTTGCCATACTATCATTTTTCAGCAGAGGTACTGCAGGTATTCAGCACCCAGACTGCATTGGTTTCTATTTTATATCAGGGGCCTTTCTATCAGTAAATCCCTGACAAGATTTACTGCACCCACTTGTCTGTCAGACGTAGCACGGGCTGCATCACGCACACAGATTCACTTACCATTGCAGATATGATAGGATGGCTCCGCATGCCCTTACCCAGCTGTATGACTATACTCCATTGATATTTTTATAAAAAAAAAAAATTCCTAAAGGAGTTTTGTAACTAAGAGCTGTTCTGCTAGAAAAGCTTCTTTTCCTTCTGTTGTTCTCTATATTGTGTCTTCAAGTATTCACGTTTATATTTTAGAAATGAAACAGAAATCTATTGTTTGTGTATTGTGTTAACAATAGCTATATAGTACAGTATAACAATAGTATTAACTATTGTGAACTACTACAAAAAACGACAAAGGCTCCTTTATCTAGGAACAACAACAGAATTAAGACGACATGTAGTACCAGAAAAAAACACTTCAGGATAAATTCTGTGCCAGGCTTGCACCTCTCCTAATTAATTAGGATGTATTAAGAACAAGAAACCCTCCTTCTTACTTTATTATACTTTTAAATGTATTATTTTCTTTTTCACTGAAATGGATTCTGTATCATGCAACATGTCATAAAGCACCAAGGTTAAAAACTCTCCTATCATGAACTCTTTTTTTATAGAAGACTGAAAGTCCTACTTTCTAGCAATGTTCAACATGGGAGTCTGATTTTGATGTTAAAGCTGCTAATTAAGCTAGAATGGTTTTGGTGGGGGTAGTTTGGTTGCTTTTTTTTTTTTGGGGGAAAGGGGGGGGGGCGGGGGGAGGCAATGTGTTGTGAATTTTTTGTATGTTTGTTTGTTTGGGTTTTGGTTTCTTTGTTTTCTGCTTCCAGAACTTCATTAATTTAAGTTTGGGTTAAATGACAAACCTCATAGTTTACTCTTTCAAAAAGGACTTAAAGACAAGTTTAAACTTCCAGATTAATAAATAAATAAAATCTATGAATTTTCATTTTTAAAATGTAAAACCCAAAGCTTTGGGGAAGACTGGAAGAGTTCAATAAACTCATAAATTTATTTGAATAGTTTTAGCTTACAGATGCACTGCCAGTGAATGCTAGATAGGAATTTCATTTATATCCATGCTTTTGCTAAAGTATCATGAATCAGTTTGAAAAACTCTGGGTTAGTGGGTTTCTTGTAAAAAAAAAAAGCGGAACATGAGCCTCACGTATACTGGTTATAACAGAGCTTCCTTTAAGAGTAAGGTCAGTGACAGTCAGTGGGCCTGAATCTCGTTCCCCCATTTGCACTATAACGGTAGACAGTCCCTAGGGATGCAGCCTTCCCTCCTGTACGCTCCCTTGGCCATTCTACAAACCATCCAGAATACAGATGTATTTTTTCCTACCAAAAACGCTTTGTCTACTGACATAATCTTTGGATAGATGGATAGCCATGTAGCAGAAAACTTCACTAAACTAGAAGTTGTCTTTTTTTGTGTGTGTACTTCTTACGTGAGAGCTAATCTGAACATTTTCCAGACTGTCCATCAACACTTAAGCTTTGCTAGAAAAGGAATTCCTTTATAATATAGAATTCTTTAGTTGTGCCTATTTTATTACTTTTTTCTCACTCTTTTTCCCTAAATCAACATTAGAAAAAACTACTTATGTAAACAAAGGGTTTATTCCTTCATATTATGAAAACTCAGGCATACGTACAATTAAAATTAAATAGCAATAAACCATGTCTAAAAACAGTTGTTGCCTTTCCTGCTACTGTAAAAAAGTGTAAATTTTATCTCATATGTAAGTTTAATGGTTATTTTCAAATTTTATTTCCACTGACCCTAGATAAAGCATAAACTAATGCAGCAGTGCAACTAAATGTAGCTGTTTCTCTATAGACAGATAAAATGTCATGATCATTAACAATAAGCAATAACTACCAACAATAAACATTTAATGGCAATCATTAAAAGAATTGGGCATTGTGAAGATCAGCAAATTTGTGACAATTCTACATTAAATGAATTGTAGTGTATTTAAGAAGGCAGTATTCCACTGCAGGACAGAAAATGATAAAATATTGACTATCTCCTGATTCAGGCTGTTTAAAAACATATTTTCCGGAACTGAGCACTTTTTTTTTTTCCTGTACATTCTCCAATTGATCATCTTTCCTTGCACAAACGTTTGATGTGCGCTACGCTGTCAAAAAAGTTGTGCAAGTAAAGCAAAATGTATCCATTTTCAGCACTTTCCCAGTTTTGCAACTAGGCAAAACTATGATTAACACCCTGTTCAGTGGAGCAACTTTGTCCATTTTTCACCAGAAAGAGTGGTTCTTAATGCAAGGAACTATTTTTCTCCTTTCAATATACAAAATATGTGGACCAGATGGGTAGACGGGTGGGAGCCAACTGTTTTTCTTGCAACCTGTTTTCACCAGACAGTTACTAAGCTGGCTCCACATACCGCACAATCAGACCAAAGACTCTGGTTTGGAAGAGACTTAATCATTTGCCAGTCCCACTGTCCTCTGTGACCCACAGTTACCCATTTGCTCAAGTACATTGCTGTAGTGGGCTAAAGAAAGGTTAGAGGAAGAAAAATGTAAGCCATGCAGCTTCTACAAAAAGCAGTATTTCCAATGCTCCGCCTCTAACTCAAGACTTTTTTTGGTTTACAGAATATATACTCTAGTAATTTTTTTTTTAATTTTTAAGGAGAAGACTCATTAAATGTATAGATTGCTTTCAGAATCTACTGCACCAGCTTTTGAAAACAATCGCTTTGTTTTCATTCAGTGTTTTTAATGCAAGGACAAATCCACCAAACTTGCTGCAGAACCAGCCGGGAGAGCAGATTCAAGTACAAACACACGCACCAAAAATACATTTACAAAAACTGGAGTGTCATTATTATCCTGAACAATTCTGGCTTCTGACATACGTTGTGGACAGCTCTACAAAGCAGCTATGTGCAGAAAAATAGATGTAAGACTAAAAATGACCTAAGACTATAGTACTATTTGTTTTAGCTTCTCAAATCAGCAATATCTTTTATTTCTGTTATTTGGGAGTCCACATCCCATCTTTTTGAAGCAACTCATTCAGTCAACAGTCTTTTGTGCCTACAAAGACAGCTTCTTTGGAGGGGAGCAGAATTCTACTTAACACAGGTCAAATGATTCCAACTAACATATCCAAACTGTGTTTTCAATAGACACCACGGACACAAACATACCATAAAGAGAATTTGGTTCCTACAGGAGAAACTTAGTAAAATTTACCATTTTTTTTAAACTTAGTAAAGAATATTGGATCTCCAAGTTTCATAAATTATTCTGAAAAAGCCCATTAATCTCTCCTAGTAAACATAAAACTTGTAGAACTGTATTTTTTAAATCAAAAATGAAAATGGGTGAAAATTTAAAGTAACCTTTTTTAAGCTAAAAGGTGCCATAGCAAGAAAATAGACACATCCAGCTCAACAGTATGATCTTCCATTGGATCATAGATAGATTGATTTAAGATTTCAAATTATGGTGATTTTTTTTTTTTTTAAAGACTTCAAGTGGCTATTTATAAGAACTGTTAAAAATCACCATTCAAATAGTGATTTCAACAAAGATGGATTACTTTTTTAAAATCAAATTAATGCAACTGAATTTCAAAGGCAGAATACAATCTTGTCACAGGTTCAAAGCTGTAATACAATCATTGAACTTCTGTAGCTGTGAATAAAGAATCAATAAATCAAATAAAAAATAAATATGAACTTATGTCTAAATGTTTAGAAAAGAATGACGCACCTCTTAAATGGAAGTAATAAATTGAGTCATATCGATTTTCAGATAAATTATAACAACCAGAAAGGGAAAGTGAGAAAAAAAATATTTGCTTACATTTAGTTTAAGTTAAGGTAGACCTGAAATGAGAGTTTACAATAATTTAAAAATACTTTTCCCATTGGAAATCCCAAGAAAGACCCTGCCAACTAAAAGGTAGTGCTGGGAACGGAAGTACCTAAGATCCCTAGTTACTTTTCAGATCTTTTCATTTGAATGGTGCAATATTAGTCGTCTTAAAAGTAACTAGCATCTCCTTAGAAATAATTATTTCATTAAGTATCTGCTATGTTATTAAGCCTTGAAGTCTTTTTGAGCCTTCTTCAACATCTTTTACTTGACACATGATCTGTCAAAAGTCAAATCATACGGGTATTTAAGTACATACATGAGAGAAAGCTAGTAACAGTAAACATCTGTATTTGTCTAGAAAAGGAGCAATCTCATTATAGTATTTTCTCTATAGCAAACAAAATTTCTTTTGATAAAAAAATCTTATGCTACCTTAGGGGTGGGGGGGGGAGGCAGGGGAAGACACTAAAAAAACCTGTTGTCAGAAGAACTGGACTATGATATTCATAACCGTTTTTAAGCAATGAAGTCACAAAAGGGAGATATAAAAATAGTTGAACTATAAAGAAACACTTGATACAACATTGTCTTAAGAGCCTTATGTTCCAGAACATTCTGGTGCAAATAACATGAAATTTAAGATTACAGAAGCAAGATTAAATCAGTTGATAGCTTTCCTTTTATATGCAGACTCAGCAGGCGAATTTATCAAGGACATCCTCATGGTGGTATAGTGCTTGGCATTAATATGTATCTGTAAAATTCCAGCAGAGCAAATAGCTGGAGTAAGTGTCAAGAAAACTCCGTTATCTGCTGTACTAATAACCACAAGGCTATACACATCATGCTGAGAAAACATCCATAAGGAGCAATGTCATTACCTTAAAATTTCAGGTTGGCTTGATGAGCTGTTTATTCCAATTAACACAGAAGGAAATTGCTGGGTAACTACTACCTTCATTTAGAAGTCTCTAATGTTCAGGTTATGATGAGTTCTGCAACATAGTTTTTTGAGGATCACAACATTTAAAGCAATATTAAATCACATATGGAAACTACGAGTTTAATCTCCTCATGCTGTAAATTCATAGATGGAAACAGCTTTCTGAGGAACTTTCATACAGCCAACGGAAAAAACAAAGTACTTGATATTGCTTCTGATCAGAGCATAAATTACATTTTGATTTTACAAATGGTTGCCATTCCTCAAGATTTTTTTTACCCCCTCCCTCTTACTTAAATGACAAATGAAAGCAGTCAGTTCATCCTTTTAGCTACTGAAATTCAAATCTGCTATCCTTCTTCAGAATGCACTGTCAAGTTGTAGACTCAGACCTTAACAAAAGTAACATTAAACCAAAATCCTTTTCAAACTCTCTTTAGAAACAGCTGCTGATTTTAGGCTTTAAAAGTTAACCTTTGTAGAAATACAGTTGCATGTTTGTCCATGTAGCTGTTTGTGTTAGATCAGCAGACTGATCAAAATGCTTTTGGGATCTGTGTACAGAATATTACCCTTACTGCAACATTATAAAAAGGAATAATAGGTGTCTAGAAACAAGGATCAAAAGAAAATGTTAGCTGCGGTATCATCTTTGCTCTGCTCCTCGGATCTATTTGCTCATGATTATTTGGAACAGATTATGAAGTACTAGTATAACTCAAAGATTGCACAAATTAGCATCAAAATCCTACTGCTAACAGTGCCACACAGAAATCAAGTTGCAAATATGTTGGTATGAACCGGATCCCTGCTACTACTAGTCAGTGGGGAGGGTGGAGGGGATAGCCAAAAGTGCAGTGGGGATAGATGGTACGCTGCTCCTTGGAAGTTTAAACAGAGTTACGCTAAAATCTGTGATAATGTAAGATGATTTTAGTTCACATTACCTCTGTGCTATCAAGCTGTAAGAGGTAATTTCTGGTTTGTATAAAGAAGTTGCACCTAAAGAGTTAAAAAACTGGTTGGTAAAATACTAGGTAGTGTATTCAATTTACCAATAACCCTTAACCTAACTTGTTGATCATCCTCCTAATACTGCAATTAATATCAGAATATATTTACATATTGTTGACTACAAGAAAAAAAAATGTAATGCCTTAACAGTCTTGATTCTGTTCATATCATCCACATATCAGAAAGAGTAACACCTAGAATCCCTGCATTCGTGCTCAATGGAGAGTTAAAGCAAAACAGCTACTAGGCAGAATCATTACCTTTTCTAGCTGGTGGCTCCAGTACACCGTTTGTATCAACATCGCATTCTTTACTTTTGAGGGTAAATAAAACTATTTCATTTTAACATCTAACCACCTAATATTTATGATGATGTTTTTAAGTACTCTAGGAAACTGACCTTAGCAACTTTGGAATACTGGGAAAAGCCTCTTTCACTTTTTTATGATATTAAATGTTACGTACGAGTGAAGGTCAGCATATGAAGAAAAAAAGTTTCTGTGTTAAAGTGGATGTGGCAAATGGAAACTCATAGGCTGGATACATATGTACACACACATTTGGACAACAGACCTCAGAACTCCAGGTAACAGGCTGCATCCCCAGCAGCGTGGGCAGCAGGTCGAGGGAGGGGATTCTGCCCCACTCTGGGGAGACCCCCCTGCAGTGCTGCCTCCTGCTCTGGGGCCTCAGCACAGGAGAGACACGGAGCTGCTGGAGCGGGGCCAGGGGAGGCCATGAAGGGGCTGGAGCCCCTCTGCTGTAGGACAGGCTGGGAGAGCTGGGGGTGTTCAGCCTGGAGAAGAGAAGGCTGCGGGGAGACCTGATTGTGGCCTTTCAGTACCTAAAGGGGGCCTATAGGAAAGCTGGAGGGGGACTTTTGACAAGGGCAGGTAGTGATAGGACAAGGGGTGATGGCTTTAAACTGAAAGAGGGTAGATTTAGATTAGCTACCAGGAAGAAATTCTTCAATATGAGGGTGGTGAGGAACTGGAACCAGTTTCCCAGAGAAGCCATGGATGCCCCATCCCTGGAAGCAATTCAAGGTGTTTGAACAACCTGGTGTAGTGGAAGGTGTCCCTGCTCATGGCAGGAGGGGTGGAACTAAGTGATCTTTAAGGTCCCTTCCAACCCAACCCACTCTATGATTCTATGATTTGAATGACTGTGTCACTTCCAATGCATTTCTCCATTCTAAGTTTGGGAGGTGGTGGTGGTTGTTCTTAAAATGACTTGAACGCATGCACGTGAACTGCTTTGAGATCTGGGAAAGGTCAGTTAAATTTTATGCCCAGCATTTTCTAAATCAGCCATCAGTGCCAAAGCCCTGCTCTCACTGAACAAGCAGAAGAATTATAAACATGGATTTTAATGAAAGCAGAATTAACCCAATAGACAGCACTCTCAGAAATATAGACCTCTAGCTAAAGTTTACCTTTAGATGGGAAGGATGACATTTACTCACATCCATGAGGGTTCATAATTCATAATTCATTAAGTTCTCACTGAAATGATGAGATCAGGATTAACCTCTCATAGAAATTATCCAAATCCAAAAGAATTGAGAAGGTGAAGTCATCACGCTGCAGAAATATTTCCCCTGTTTAGGAAACAGAATAGAACCATATTCAGTGATGTGCTAAAACATATGGACAAACTACATTCACGTTACAGCACGGTACAATTAACAACATTTCTGATAATCTTCCGTATCTCTCACAGTGAAAATGACAGATGAATGACAGACTATATAATAACCAATACCCATACACATATATGGAATACTTGTATCTAAAAATCACAGAGACTTACCCTGAGTTTTCTACATCCCTTCTAAATACCATAAACATTAAGCAATCACTGGTCCATATTCTCAAATTTCTCTCTCCAGTAATTTAGAAAACTTTGGTATTAAATCTGGCTATTGCTACTGGCCTCAAAAATTGATCCCAACATCTGATAGCTAGGATTCTCATCTAGGGTGTAAAAGAACCGGATTCAGTTCTGAGATGTGGATTAAGTAAAACAGAATAGTTTCATTCAGAGCTTGAATCTGTACCTTCCACACAACATTTACACTTCAGTAACTCCAGGCATTTACTCATCATCTTCCTTTATCAGAACTTAGAGAACTGGAGCATTTTTTAATTCCCAAAGCTTTATGGGATACAAAAATTGCTTTGTACCCAAAGCTAATGGCAGTCACATCAGAACACTGTGTTCACATAGGTGTGAGCTTTGTTATGTACATTGCACATAATATATAAAACTATTTTGAGACTTCGTCCTTACACGTATCACCCTTGTTGTTTGAGTGCTCTGTTCTTTACCTGAATGAAAGCAAGACAGTTGACATTTTATGCTGGTGGAACGAATGTTACTGTCATCAATTTGACTAAACACGCAAAAGCTTTTGTTTTTGTCAAAGCGTTCATCCCAACACTAAGGGCTTACCAAAAAAAAAAAAAACAAACCACCAAAAAAACCACAAAAAACAAAACAAAACAAACCCACCCTGGTCTTTAGAAGACATGAGAACAGTGGAGATTTTTTTCATGTACTGCCTCTCAATGGGAAAGACTGTGTTTGCCATGTACCTGCTCTCTGGTAGTAAGTTCTCAGATCTCAACAAGCCAGCAG
>KL258445.1:26203-36994 GCA_000699545.1 Podiceps cristatus
GAGAAAAAGAAAGACTATAAAAACCATCTAGTACCCTCAGTTCATTGAAACCTATCATGTTATGTACACGGCTCATCTGCTGTTTCATAGGCCCCCTCAAAACTTCCTACACTGGCTTAGGCTTCCAACAGACATCCGGGTGGAAATCAGCAATAAGGGGTGTACTAATTGAAGGAAAATAACAATAATATTGGCACATAAAGAATTAGTGAAATATCGAGTACCTGGAAGAGCTGAAAAACGCACCTCGTTATCTACTGCAACTTCCACACTGAGGCTTTGAAACAGAGGCTTTAATTTATATCTTCAAAAATTTTAAATCTTTTAGATGTGAAATCCTCTGCCTCCGTCTTTAGAGTAATTAACTGAAACATGCATCCTCCTAAGATGTTTACAACATGGCCTTTTATTGTTTACAATTTTTCTTGCCATCAAACATATTGGTTACATAAATATCTAAACTAAATGCATTTTTTTCCCAGCATTTGTAAACTGTTACAAAGAGAAATTGCTTTTTTCTGTGCTAATTGTTGAGACCATATGTTACCAGGAGCAGAATGGGTATTGAGTAAGATTTTACACTGCATACAAAGTGAAGAATGCATCTAGACAGTAAACCCTGGATTCCAGCCCTGAAATCCTATTTTATACTCATTTCTTTGGCTTTGGGAAGACATTAAGACAGCCTGTGCCTTACTAACAATAAAATATTGACATTGACAATCCTAGTTTAAGCAGATGTTCTGCAGATGCAAAGGAAGATTTAGAATGTTTTCTGGACAAGCAGCCTGAAAATTACTGTCTCTCAGATGAATAAGCATCAATATAGAACACACTGTTGCAAGCCTTGTATTTCTGTACAACAGATAATGAAAAACCATCTGTCCATTGCAGTAATTTGCCAAGAAGCCCATCTAGCATACCATTTTACTATCTGTATTTAAAATACCCTACTAATAAACAATATTTCTGAACTGTTTTCATTCTGTCTGCGTATACTGAACATAAACTTCACTGTGTACCTCACCTCTGTTAAGGTCAGTCATGTAGATAACAAGTAGATTAAACTCTGTAAGTATAACTGTGCTTCTCTTCTGGATTTGGAGTAGAAACAGAACTTTAAGTTGAAAATTAATGTTAATCTTTCATTCTGAAGGTATTCTGCTATTTAAACATTTGATGAGCTAGGCTCTTATATACCCAGGCAGAAAAAGGCAAGTATTGTCTAAAGAAGTAGTTTTGAGACTAAATAAAAAACCCCACAGACACTAGTCACCATTTTGAATTCCCTGATCTTTAGAAAATTATGACTCTGAATTCCTATATGCATAAACAGCCAAACAGGTAATATTCAAGTTTTTGAGGGTTTTTGCATGCACTGCTTTTAGTGATTAGCTCATTTTAGCATCTTTTTAACAGGGGAAAAAAAAAAAGTGTGAAAGTTTATCATGTTTCTATGTATTTTTTATGATCAACATCTAGTGCTCAAATATCTGATTCTACTCTTGTCTTTCACATGTCACAAGTCAATAGGTATTAAGAGATTGATTGTACTTAGTACTACTTCACCTCAACAAATAACATGAAGAATATGTTCACAATTAAAACTCACACAATAAAATATTTTAAGTGAACACATTTTAGTATCGGTAGAACTGCATGTTGATGATAAAAAATACACAATGGCATAGCACTCTATGCTGTGTTATGCAAATGAATGCATCAAAGGTCAAAGCTTATCTCAGCCTCATAATAATGCAGTCTGCAGAGAATAATTAATTTACAGTACGCTTTCTTATATTGTGCACCACAACACTAAAAGCCATTTTATTTGGGAATTACATCAAAGAAATTCCATCAAAGGTTTTTCCATGCTGTGGATATGAAGTACCATTCAGTGCAGACAGGATATGAAGCTAGCAGCATAAGAACCAGGACGCTAACCTGTGTCCAGTGCACTGATGGGAAGTTGAGAAACCAGTGCTCCCTGTATTCTGGTTCTGTCACTGTAGATCCAACCTTCTCCATCTACTGGTGCTCTTATATTTTCCTCTCCCTACCAAAAAGGGTAACAGAAAAATTTCTTTCAAGAGCCAACGTTCAGAGCAGCCCATGGACAATATGTACACAAGGCTTTTTCAAATTCCACTCAAACTCTCAACACTCATGTCACATCTGTTCTGTACCATCATGCAAAACTGAATTCAAGCTTATAGACCTTTCCAGGTCTGTTTCCATTCTATAGAATCAGAGTTACAGCTGTAATACATCTTCCCAAGTTACATGGTCATTTGTGCTAGGGGTAAAGCATAAGGTATCTTCCTTGATATAGGAGGATTTGTCTTCCTTTTATTGCACTGAATTTCAGATTGTGCATCAGATGAACATTTCACAGATAAGCCTTAAATAACGCAATATATATTGACTTTAAAGAAATAACATAGGCAGTAGTTTTGCAAGTGAAAGGTAAAATCTCTTTGTAATGAAAGGTAATAACACGATTAAAAGTAAATTGTGTCACGTGGCCGCTTTCTCCTCTCCTGCAACTCACTGAACCGCAAGATGGAAAGCTTCCCTATGACCTGTAGTAAAGGCTAACGGGGCATTCTCCCTCATATGACGGATAAGAAAACCAGTAAGAGTCATCCTACATGTTAGGCTGACTGTGAGACAGAACATCTCTTCTCTATAGACTTCTTTGAATGTCGTTGATAACATGCAACCTAATATCAAGGAAAATACTCCTCCTGGTTCTGTCAGTTCCTTACAGCTAAGTAGTCAGTCACGCTAGGGTAAAATCCCGGTCTTTAAACCAAAACAAATTTTAGCATTATTTTGAAGAGAGAGCAGAAAAACAAATTTACCAAAGAGGATAATTTCAAATTAATGTTAATAGGATGAATGATACATTATACATTACTCTGAGAATTAATATTACTGAAATATTTGAAAGCTGTAATATACATTATGATTTAACTATTTGCCAGCCCATAATCACATAGCAATTTTTCTGCCCCAATTACATCAGAAATCTTTCATCCTAAAATTCACTATCACAATATCTTATGTGGCAACGGTTGCTTAATACATATCCCTTTAGTCCTACTCTGAAAGCACTTATATACATGCTTAACTTTTGATATCTGAGCAGCTTCATCAACTATGTGAAGAGACCATCAGTTGCACAAATACCTAAATAATTGATGTGGAATCTCTTAATTAGTCCAGATTTCAAGAACTTCCTAAAATGCTTCAATGCTTTCCTTTGTACCTCCTTCAACTACCTCCTTCAAATTTCACACAGTACAAGTGTTTTTCTTCACTAGTCTGTCCCTATGATGTTTCAATTGCGGCCAGACTTCTGCTATTTTCTTGTGCCTAAGTTTCCTTTTTAAAGCAGTTATGACTGTTTGCCTGCCGTGTTAAACATTTACCACACATTTCAAGATGACTCCTGCATTTCAGCTATATTCATGCCAGAAAGAATCTGAATTCATCCTGCTTGGAACAATGCAGCTGACTTCCAGATGTTCTACAAATGGGCCAAAATGTTTTATTTTCCATGAGAAATCATTCATTCAGAGTAGCATAAACCCCTTCGTAAGGGTCGTGTTTGATTTCTGCATGATAGCTTGTCCAGATATCCTCTAGGTTGTTGATTTTGCTGCCATTCATAGTGTTTTGGAGAATTACACCTATTTCAAAACAAGCAGCATTGCCTTTTGTTGCAGAACCTGCAGTTATGAAGACAAATATTTTCAAGTAGCCATTAAACTAACACACACACTTCTTGTGGCTTCTTTTTGCCTCAATTTATGATTTTAAATATTATCAGAACGTTGATAATCAAATGCACTAGCAAGAGTTGCGACACTATGTCTGCTGACACTAAATAAAGGCTGTATATTAATAGTAGCGGATACATTTCAAATAAAGTAATAAAATATTTAAAGAAGAGTTATGCTTACATCATTACTTATTCACCTCATAAAGAGCCTACAGTTTAAAATATTTAACAAGAACCACTTTTTTATAATTAAAATACTTTAAAAAACAATTTAATGAGATTTATGTGCAGATATTTATACTTAAGCAATGAAATATTTTCAAATTCCCAATGCCATATTTTCACAGAGCACCTTATTTTGCAACACCTCCATTGCCTGCATTTGATTTGTTCATCAAGTTTTAACTATCTGACCACAATTTTTCATATTTATTGTTGTAATAACACATGTAGAGTAAGAAGAGGGGGCTTCTGACATAAGGCTCAAGAGAGCAGGATCTATGAATAATAGGATGATATGTTTGTTTTCCTTCAAATCCGAGGGACCTTATTGTTTACCTTCAAATGTTTGTTTTCATTTTGAGTCGGAAGCTACATATAGGTACTTGGTAATACAGTGGAGTCACACTGTACACAGGACAGAAAACTAATGGGATAAAGAAGTAGTATAACACAACTTTTTGTAACAGAAGTACAAAGGGTTAACTGGCCCTACATGAAGTCTGTCATTTAACTGGAATTTTAACCCCTGAATTCCAGGGGTTAAAATTTAAAATTCCAGGTCCCTGCAGCTTATTTGTCCTTGCATTTTCTAGGAAGGAGTACGCTTGTGGTTGTTTCAAGGGATTGTGAACAACATGATCTTCATGTGACCCAATAGTCTCTAACACTCATTCCCTAATGCTCACACACAGTTGATGTGGATTGGTCAGTCAGGAATCTAGGACACACAATAAATTTCTTTTTCTCTCCTCTGCATGTAGAGAAACAGCACTGACTGTGACTCACCCTTCATCATCTTAACATACACTGGATAGAGCCCTAAAGTATTTTTAAAGTGATACATTCAAGAATGAGGTGCAGACTGATTAGATCTTGTATGAAGCTCAGACATGCTCACACACGTTCCTTATCTCCCTTAGAAACTAATGCTGCCACCAGGCCTTGCCAGGAGCATTTGTATTTACATGAAGCCATGAAGAACAACTCTTTCATGCTTTTTAGTTGTCTTTTATGTGAGAAATTTGCCCACAGGCAAGCAGTTCTCCTGTCCCTAGAAGTCATATATCATTATAACCCCAAGTGTTCGTCATAAGTTGCAGAACTTGACTAGCTGTCGCAGTGGCAATGGCACTCAAACTACTGTATATACAGTTTTCAGTTACATCAGTTACCTTCGTACACTTGAAATTAAACACTGGCAATTCCTTGGGAACATGCAAATGCTGCAGAGTAGTTAATGTTGACTCCATTAAGGCAGTAGTTGCTAAAAGGTCATTTGGAGACATTCATTAGTTGTTTGGTTTAACAGACAGTCATTATTATTGGCAGCAGAAATTGGCAAAAAGCACTGTTACTGTCAGAAAGCATTAAAAGAGTGTCATTTGTCAATAGGTACTCTCATGAAGAGCAGCAGGCTAAAAGAACTCCATCTTTAAAGTTAAATAGGAAAAAAATAGCATGAATACTCTGACGTGGTTTTATTTGGTCCAGTGTGGGACTAGCTTGTATGAGCAGTCATTAGTCATTAAACTACAAAGATATACGTCACTGAAAAGAAAGTAACCGCTAAAGTACCTCAGGTAACCACGCGAAAATCTCTTTAAGAAGCAATAATCAGGGTTGGTTCAATGTATAAGCAACATATGCAGCAGTGAGACATGAATATCACCCCTTCCTTATCCTGCTCTCTGCATCTCCTGATATTATTGCTGAAGGAGACGACGTGGATAAGAAGTGCTGCCAGGGAAGAGAAGACCTCCAGCACTTTCCCATACTGCACCCAACAATGCTAGGGGCAACAAGAACGGAAAGGTTGCTTCTTGAAGGCTTCTCTTTTCTCCCATTCCTACTAAGGGAGAAAGCACAGATGTAGGCATAAGCCCTCTATCTCAAACTCTTCCTGGAGGCTTAGAAAATAAGTAGATGCCATTGAACAACTATGGGAAGATCTGTGGCTCGCAGGATTGTGACAAGTTCAGAAGAACCGTCCTGTGCCTCAGAGGTGGACATGAGTTTACCCAAAATTCCATTGACCACTCCTGACTTCTACCTCCAAACAAAACTCCACAGCCTTCTCAACATGCAAAGGCTTACAGCTCAAGCATTCACATCTCAAACCCCTCAAAGACCCTCTGCCTCAAATACCATTCAGCACCTCACTCAAGACCCCCAAATTCTCACTGATCCTGCTCAAGCTTTTGCTTAACTCTTTTCTGGGATCCTGGAAAACAGATGCCTTGCTTTCACCACTGGGAAGCTTTGAACCATCTCACTCGATGATTAAATACTGATATTTAGAGAGGACATAAAAGCCTCTGGAGTCCGTACAAAATCCATAATAAATGACAGCCCCAAAGCAGTATTTTAAAACATAAACTATCTCAGTAAACTTCTTTAATAATGAATTTTTCCTTCTCCCAAAGAAAATTAATCGGTATTTTGCCAAAAACATCAAATTTGTAGGTCAATCACAGGCGTTGATTGCCGCAACAAAGACTGTTTGTACCCCTGAATTTAACTCTTGGCCTTGCTACTCCTGCTTTATACAGGCTGTGCAAGTATCATGACAACCAGTCCTTAGATGCATAAGGGACTCTGTGTCAGCCCACTGTCCTGTCTATCTGGGAGCACCAAACCAAAAGAATGAGCAAAAGGATATTATCCTAAACTTCAGCTTCTATGATTCTGCTATAAGTTTTTCCAGATCAAAGAGTATCTTTTTTTTGTCTACCCACCTATCAGTTAGGGACATTTAACGCTAATTCTATTTCTAAATTTTCCTTTAAGGCATTCCAGTAATGGAATTAATGCACAAATTTTTTGTGCTGTCAAGTTATATTAAAAGCATTATTAAGCCCTCCACAAATCTACATTCTAATAAATGTCAGGTCTCCAATTATTAGATATTTAAATATTTGTATCAAAAGTCTTTAATAATGAGAGCACACACTGCAGATGTGTGTGCTGCTGCACTATTAAAGTGAGATAAATCACTTGGGGCAATTATTCACAGAGCCTTAATAAAGCTGATTTTCTTATCAAATCTCAATAAAATTACTTCTTTTTAACATGGTCACAATTGCACTAACAACTTAGAATTATTATTTAATAACTTGCAGAATAAACACAGAAGCACTATTAATTTTTTGAAGACACTGTAAGAGCCTGGTAGGAAGCCATTTAACAGCGGCTATTGATTGAACACATATAATTTTCAGGTTCATTTTCTGGGTTAAGCAAGGTGACCTGTCCAACTAGGTAAAGTTGGTTGATCTTGTCAGTGGGTAGGACGATGTGTCATGATTACCAAGTCCCTTTTGGTCCTACCTACTATACCTTCTACCTCACTTCCTTCTGAGAGGGCTCCGACTCCCGGATCACCACATCATAGAACGTTTGGGTAGGAAGAGACCTTTGAAGATCACCAAGTCCAACCCCCTGCCATAGACAGAGACATCTTTCACTATATCAAGTTGCTCAAAGCCCCATCCAACCTAACCTTGAATAACTCCAGTGATGGAGGATCCACAACACCTCTGGGCATTCTGTTTCAGTGTCTCACCACCCTCATCATGAAAAGTTTCTTCATTTACATCCAATCTGAATCTACCCTCTTTCAGTTTACAACAATTTCCCCTTGTCCTATCACTAAAGGTCCCAGTAAAAAGTCTATTACCGTCTTTCTTATAAGCCCCCTTTAAGTATCGAAAGGCCACAATAAGGTCTCCCCAGAGTCTTCTCCAGGCTAAACAACCCCAGCTCTCTCACAGGAGAGCGCCTTTCCTCACAGGAGAGGTGTTCCAGCCCTCTGATCGCTTTTTGTGGCCCTCCTCTGGAACCAGTCAAACAGGTCCATATCTTTCTTCCATCGGGGACCCCAGAACTGGATGCAATACTCCAGGTAGGGTCGCATAAGAGCAGAGTAGAAGAGAAAAATCACCTCCCTCAATCTGTGGCCATGTTTCTTTTTTTTTTTTTTTTTTTTTTTGCTGCGCACGATACAGTTGGCTTTCTGAGCTACAAGCACACATCGCCAGCTCACACCCAATTTTTCATTCGCCAGTATCACCAAGTCCTTCCCTTTTGGTTTCACCTGAAGAAAAATCAGCAAGTGGTCGATGAAGCCAGTCAACAGGGAGAAAGCAATTTTAATTCCAAATATGCTGGGGCAGAGGCTATCTTCGTTCCCCCAAAGCACATCCGGTGGGACCATGAGGAGGTGTTGGCTCTGCAGCAGAGCCCAGATAGCAACTATGGTCCCATCTTTAAGAGTCATAGTTACTCCCACCATAATAGGTATCCTTCATTCTCCAACTGGCTTCCTTCACCTCAAGCACTCAGAATCCATTTCATGTCCCTCTCCAGGCTCTCTCCTCAGCAGTGTGCCACATTTCCCACTGGTTATAGGGAAGGAATCTTTTAAGATTAGTAATAGTTTCAGCAGAAACATGCATTGAAGGTAGTAGTACTAAGCCCAAGTCCTCGATGGAAGAGAAAACGTCCATTATAAAACCCCATAGAAAGAAATTATTAAGAAACTGCTGGGCAGCCTTTTCCTTCCTACCTGGGGAGGCAGAAAAGGCATATATTCAGGTCATGTGCGGCTCAGTCTCAGCGTAAATTTTTGGTACAAGTATCTGAAAAAACAAACAGCAGATTTCTTAGCAAGTTAGCTTCTCCTTCTCTCACTGCCAGCTTAACAAAAAACTTTTAAAGAATACAGGACAATCAGTAAAGCAGCCAGAGCCCTGTACTTCACCTTTGTTTCCATCTCTGTCCTCAGCCCAGGAAAGGTGAGAAGCAGGGAGACGGGAGAGATGATAGAAGAAAGGGAACGGATTAGAGGACAGAACCTGTGATTTGGAGTGTGGTTTGTTGTTAACATCCAGTTCTACATTTCCATTTAGGATGTCCTGACCCTTTTCTGTAAGAAAGAAAATGAGCTACGTTATTGTAGTACACTTGCCCCCTCTCTGTCCTTCATTTGACTGTCTGCTGTATACATTAAGCTGTCTAGGAGAAGCTGAAGAACTGAAAGCCAGTGAATGCCATAGGACAAGATTGCAAAAGCAGCTAAATGGAAACTGGCAATAGCAGAAGTGTTAATGCACTCTTATGTCTTCAGGGTTGCA
Source organism: Podiceps cristatus (assembly GCA_000699545.1). Classification (NCBI taxonomy): domain Eukaryota; kingdom Metazoa; phylum Chordata; class Aves; order Podicipediformes; family Podicipedidae; genus Podiceps; species Podiceps cristatus. The sequence goes on from KL258445.1 coordinate 35,345, forward strand.
GACAGCTTTGAGTACTGATTTTGACCCTTGATCATCATTTTTTTCTAAATTAAGAGTCTTCCTTTTTAGGCAATTCATTAGCAATGAAATTGAATTTTTCAATTAATTTACATAATGGAAGAGGGCAACATCTTTTCACTTCAAAGATTTACATATTCTTAAGGGACTTGTTCTTGTGTCCTGTTTGTGAATCATAGAGGAAGGGATGGTTACTGTGTTACAAAAGCAATAAAACATGCAATTTACCAAAACATTATCTGAAAATATTATCTATGGAAGAATGGTTCTGATTAGCTAACAGCACCAGATAGGTTTATGATTGCAAGCTTTATGACTATTTGATAGTATCAAGTGTTATTTGCTTGTTAAAAGGAAGTCACAGCGCACGATGCATTTGCTGAGCATATAGTGATGTTAGCCTTATAAATCACTCAAGAAGCCACATTCTTTAGAAATAAAACCTTCATTGTATTGTTAAAAATTTACAGTGTTCTAACAAAATACTTGCAAGATTATTTCTGATTTTCAATATGTAGTCAAAAGAAGGCACTTAGTGTTGATAAAAATCTAAGTAATTTTACCAGATACTGACATTTAATAATGGCTGTAATCAACTTGAAGCAACTTGTTCTTTACATTTAAAATAAGTAAAAGATGATAAACCTTTGGCGACCAGTTTCAGTCACGCTTACAGGAAGTAATAATACAAGATAATTACAAGATGCACTTGAATGACATTTTTTTCCTTCCATTTTCCTGGTTGAAATAAAACAATCAGTATTATTAAAATATGAACCTAGTATTTCCTTGGCTTGCAAGCAGACTGAATTATTCAATTCCTTCAGTGCGTTCACAGATCACATTATCTCAGTATTTGGTTCAAGCTTTGTTGTGTTGATTAATCTATCACAAACAAATATTAATGGAAAGTCACAGTCACACTTGTGCTGAAGTGGAATCATGAGGCACTATATCCTGAAACTGTCATACAGCTGCTGTTCCGCGTTACAAGTGCCCAAAACTGAAACAGCGATCCAGCTACACAAGTATGATGTGATCTATCATTCTTAAGCCTGGGAAGCTAATGTATGAAAGTCTATTCAAAATAATTACTGGAAAAGAAAGAAGTAATCTATCTTAGTTATATATACAGCTTCCATTGATACCATTATACTCCACAACTCCTGTTGGGCAGTAAAGTATGTATAACAGATCGTGGAAGGTGTCGAGAGATCAAATGATTTACACAAGGTTACACAAACAGGCTAAGGCAAAGCAGAGAAACGAGTATCCTGAGATTGGCACATGGACTGTGGAAGCACATTTTTGGAATACAGCTGAAGTCCCAAATATTATGGCTGTCCACTTGGGTTACATCCTACTCAGTTTACCCGTTATGGAATGGGTTTGGCACTTGCAAATTTTGCCATACAGCACTCTCATACAGGATTATCCAATCAAATAATGCTCAGTTCCTAAGAACAAGGCAGTCCTTGACTTTAGGAATAATATTTGTTATTACTATTTTAATTGTTACTATTTTTAAGACTAACAACTAATTAAGGATTAGTAATTATCACTTTAAGGTCATTTCAGAGAAATTACTGACAAGAAAGTGTTTGACACTAGAAAGAACCTGGGGGGTGGGGG
>KL258446.1:0-16522 GCA_000699545.1 Podiceps cristatus
TTAATATTCATCACATTTGGGTGCATCTTCCTATAGACATCTCTGAAGTCAGGTGAATCCCCTGTCAAACTGCAAGTTCCAAGTCAAATTTCAAAGCCTTGTTATTAGGGGTTTTTGACAGAAGGTTTACCACAATGTTTTTATACAGTAGCATGACAATGTAGCTTCCCCTAATTCTGTGAGAAATAACTGACTTAACTTGTTTCAACTTGTATTCAACTTCAGCTAAATCGGTGGAAAGACTACCTCTAGGTTACGTGGGAATTGGCTCAGGCTGGGGAGGTTACTCCTGTTCAAGGAGGTGGTGACAGCCACGCTCTGTCTGCTCTTTCATGCTTTGAATATGATGACGCTGCCCTTTAGCACACTCAGATTTTCTTTCAGAAATTGATGGTTGTTATACATCGAAGAAGGAAAGAGGTTGAATAACCCTGACATATTTTTCTCTGAAAAGCCTGAGGAAATTTAAGGAAATTGATTTGCATTATGGGAAAACCAAAAAGTTTCAAAATACAGATATGTGACTTATAATTTAAGGGTATATAAACTGAATGTGCATATTCCATTTATTTGACAAAAATGTAATAGGTAAATGAATACAGAGCTCAAAGAGCTTTTAAAATGTAAATGTGTTTGAGTATGCATAAAGTACATACATACATGTAATTATATATGTATTTTCCCCTTTGGAATGAAATTTCCTGAGTTTTGATAAATCAGAGTCTTAAAATTGTTTACCAGGTGTAGTTTTGGAAAATTATTTCTAATGTTAATTGTGCAAAGCAATTGGGTAGTGGTTACTTGGTTGCCCAAGAAGTCCAGACTTGTTAGTCTGTCAAAATAACGTGTAAAGTATGACAGTTAGTGTCGGTAATCAGCACACAAGGGTGGAGTATGTACATCATCTTGGTTAGCACCCTTGAAGTCTGCAGTCCAGCTGACCAGAGAATGATGTTTACAGTAGATGTCACTTGGGATTGTTCTTTACACAAGTGTGAGAAGTTTGTGCTCTTGGCGTTGATGTACGGCAAGACTCTCTAGGTATGTGGTGGCAGAGTTGTAGCTTCATTTTCTCAACTGGTTCTATTAATGTAATAAGACTGTAAGAGTGTAAAGTTAAAAAAAAAAAATCAGGCTATTTGGTTTAGAAGGAGATGGCTTGATATGCTTGTGTGTACTTGCTGGATGTGCTTGGTAAGGAAGTACCATTTGACATGGTTATTTAAGCACTTTGCTCCCAGTGAAACTGTATTTCTGTTCAAAAGTTCTTGCACCCAAACCTGCTTTTTGTGGTGGTTTTTTTTTGGTTGGTTGGTTGTTTTTTGTGGGTGTGGTTTTTTTTGTCCCAATATTCTCACTCTTCCACTGGAAATACTTGTTTAGATGTAAAAAGTGAGTAAATAGTTTGTTTCACATTCATATATTGAATTTTCTAACATTTGTTAAATGCTCAATTCTCTTCCCTTCCTGTTACTATCATGATCCTGTACTCCTTCAAAGTCAAGATTATCAATGTCCTACTTTCCTGGGATCAACCCCTGGTTATCAGGGAGTTTCTCAAATAATGGTGCCCCTTCTCAGGAAGATGACGTCAAGAATGATGAAAATGGAACAAGACCTAAAGATCTAGAAGAGAGATTGTATTACTAACTATAACTGTGTTCTTAGTTGTTTATAACAAGGATGATATTTATGGATAAAGGATTACTCATCAATAAAGTGAAACTACAGAGGTTCTTTTTCAATGCTAAAAGTACCAGCAGTTTTCTGACCCCACCCAATACGTATTTTTGCAAGGATATTCTTGCATTGGTTAGGTACTGAAATCCATATCATCTGTAGTTTAAACTTTCTCCTCTGTACCAGAATATTTTTTATCTCTTTGTAACTGCCCCCTTGATGGAAGAACTGTGGAAGTTTGGCACCCGATTCAGTTTGGAAATTGCATTTTGAAGCAAATACAGCTCAAGTGTGGCCAGCTCTCACTGAAACAGTGTGTGAGAGCTAGGATTCACCCAGGAAAAAGACCTTTCATCTGTCCATCTACCCTTGAAATAAACAGTACTCATGATTACTGCACCTGTGTCCAAAAGTTAAAACATTCTTAATTCTAATTTTTGAGAGACTTGGCCTCTGTGTCCAAGCGTTGAGAGATCCTCTTATAGGTGGAGATCAGACTCTGAGAAAGAATCTCTAAAACACCTTGATACTGAATAGAAGACTCCTGTCTAGAAGTATCATTCAGGAGAAGCCACTTAGAAGCAAATGATTTAACAGTTTCCATCTCCAGACTAGATTTTGTGACAGTGAAAATCCTGGGACACATGCATAAATGAACTTACTCAGGAGCTTACTGTTGTCTCAGTGTGGTTGTATCTACAGAAACGACCGGTTCTCCCGCAAATTAACAAGCCAGTAAGAATAGCACCAGTGGTTACTCTTAACACATACCCCGTCTCTGATAGTAACTAATATTTGACGCTAGGGAAGAGTATAAAGAACAAGGGAAGATGTGAAGTCCTGCAGTTCTTGACAGTTGTTTTTCCTCTTTACTAGCCTGAACAGCTTTGTATAATGAGCAGCTTTGACTCACCACCTCTTCTTGCCTTCTTTTACTAGTCATTGATGACCTTGCTTTTTATTGTGAAAACTGAACACTTACTCTGCCTTTCTGATACCTGCTTTTCTGACCCTGGTTGGTTTTACTTATTTATTTTTTTGTTGTTATGATCATCCCTTTTGTCCTGTGGAAGTTTAGGTTTTTTAGGTTAAGGATATTGTCCAATGTTGTTTGGAAACCTACAGACATTATATCAATTGGAGTTTTTTCTGATTTAAATGCTTCTTAACTCTTTAAAAAGAATCTTCAGATTTCTGAGCTGTAATTTCTTTTCAGAGGCTGTTTTGACAGTTTTTCCATACTTACTTGTCTGCCCACTAATTCTTGAGGATAGTTTATACTAATTTGTTCAATTTAGATGTCAAGATTTTTGGTTTGCAGTTTTTCTGGATCTCTTTTGGAACTCAAAATAGAATTTCTTTAAGCCAAAATGTGATCAAACTTGTAAATCTATAGTAATTAAAATCCTTTTAGAGTCAGAGCTGCCTGAGGAGACTGTGAGAGTACACATATGGGCTGCTGTAAAAGGGTCAGAAGTTATCAGAAAGCAGCAATGATGATCAGTAGTGGACAGTTATGGAATTTGCTTGTCAGGATGTATAAGACATTCTCACCTGATCTCAAAACCTTGTGGTGGTACAGGATGCTGAAACATCTTTGGACAATCTTTTTGTGTTGGTTTATGGTGGGTTTTTTTAGTCCCTCCTTCCCCCTGCCCTGTCATATCCTAAGGTTTTAGCAAAAGATTGTGATTCAGTTGTGAACCCAAAATCTGAAGGGAACATTGTGCTCATATATACGGCATCCACTGTGTCAAGGATATTCTCTTTCTGTGTAATTGTTTTTTAAAAATTCATGAAGTGAAGTTTTTCACATTGGAAGAAAATGTAGCACATTGACTTTTAATGTTCCAGATTTTTTTCAGACTTCTACAAAGTCTCTTAAGTTTGTAGGCTTGAATGAGCTTGGGGATTCGTTTTAGAGGCAATTCTTAAAACTGTTTGAAGTACAGTAGCTCTGCGCTCACATGAAGTGAGTAAAAGGAGATTGAAATATAAGAATAGGGCTTGAAATAAAATTACAGGATGACACAGACTGGAGAATTGATGAAGAAAATGGAGTTTGGGAAAACGTGTTTTGTTTCTTACTTCCTAAAAGAGTGAATCCAGATGAAGTTGCTTGGATAAGGTGGCTTACTTATATAATTTATATTCCACATAGCGAACTGCTACTCTGCTCCACTCAATATGTAAATATTTATCATAATAGGTATCCAAAAATCTGGGTGTGGTTGTGGGGTTTTTTTGTTTGGTTTTGTTTTTTTTGGGGGGGGTTTAGTAAAAATATACTGTAACTGTGAGACTTTGTCAAACCTACATGGTCTCTCTGTATTTCAGACATCAGCTGATACTTTGCTGGTTGGCATCCTTTTGTAATTATGTGTTCCAACTGCTGCTGCATAGTGCTGAGCACAATGATTTTATCTGTTAGTGGATTTGGAGGTTGTTGTGATGTATTGAGAGTGTAAGTGATGTCAATATGTAAGATTGTTTTCTCTATGACCCCTGTGATGCTGCATGGATACTGGGAGAGAAGACAAAAGAGAGAAATAAAAATGAGCAGTTAGTTTGTCATGGTATTTTTCATAATAGGTGTCACTTAATATATGCCTATTCCTGACACTGGACAGTAATCAAGTGGCTGATAAGATAAATCAGTAGTGCAGTCCTGGTCTAACACAGAAGCTGCAAGACTTTGAGAATTCACTTCCCTGAAAATTATGGGGAAGTCAGCCCAAGAGAAGACCACCGGGGAACTGAAGTGATTACCTCAAACTGTGGAGGAAGTTTTTAATTTCTTCTTCAGGGAGTTTGTCTTCCAGTGCCATCAGTCAGTGATTCATCAGCCGACTGGAAGCTCAAAGGTGCGTGTTGCTATCGAAGGGGTGTCAGGCATGTGCCTTTCACTAGTACTGAAAGCATGGCTGAAAACTTTGAATACTTGGGGTCACAAATTGGTGCAGGGTTTATTGATTTTTTTTTTTTCCATTAACTTATTCCCACTCATTACGAGGTTGTGAAATTCATCAGATAAAAGTTGGTTTTTCCATGGTCACACAAGGCCTTCTTGATCACTTTGGAAGGTCATAATACTAACTTGGGGTAGAAAATACCTCAGTTTTACATAATGGAAATTTGATGTCACTATTAACATTAATGATGATGCAATTTCAGTTGCTGTTCTGTGAGATCTGTTGTTTCTTGTACAACACTGACTTAAGAAGTGTTTTGCTCAGCACTTTGTTAGGAGGGAAGATTTGCACAAGACTCCAACAGCCTGTGAATGTGGAAGAGTGAACAGAAGCTGGAGAGGTGTCATATCAAAGCTAGAGGCTTCAGAGAGGAGCTCACTGATGCAAGATGTGCATACTATGTTTTGTAGACATCTGTGGCAGATGTACTGGGGGTCTGACTTAAAAGTCAGGAGGAAGATTTGGGAATATGTTCAGTGAGTTTTGTATGAGTTTTGTGTAGAGATGTTTCTATGAAATGCCCTTTCTGGCCAGAAATTAGAGTGAACATTTTGACATATGAGGAAAATTAAGGTATTGTAATGAAGGATTGAAAAAAATACAACGTATGCTTTATTAAATTCTCTTCTTAAAAAGATACAGCTCTATAACCTAGTTCTTACTTCATTATTTTTAATGCGGCTTTAAATATACATCTCTATAAATACCACACAGAATTTTGTTTTATCAGTCACATTAACTGTTACTCTGTACTGATTCTTTCTCCTGTTCACACTAACATTCAGAATGAGTGAATTACTGTAGGTAAGATAAAGTAAAAAAGCAGCCTCCCCCTCAATATCATATGCCAAAAATATATCACTGAATGTTTTTCTGAATGTAGCCGTACAAGGAATAGTTTGCAAGTTCAAAAACATATTAGCAGCCTTTCTCAGTGGGAGATTTAGCCCTGGTTTCAGCAAAGCTGTTCTCTGTCTTTGGTTTGTGGTTTTATCTGGCAAATTAACGAGCAACTTTGTACTTCTTCATTAATTTTTGACCTGTGTTGTCTAAAATTGAAACATCTTCTAAAAGTCAGTAGATACATAAGAATTTTTCTTCATCTCATCTATTGGAATTCTGTATGGTAAATACTCAGTAATGCAAGTTCTCACTAAACATCCATCGAAAGAGTAGAATAATCTCATGCAAAATTTAGTTGTCTTTAGTCTTCATCATCCTGGTGTCCTTTCCTTCTGGGGTTAATGAAAGATGCTCATGTTGTAAGAATTCAGAGTGTTTAAACTGCAGTTTCCCATGAAAAGAACTGAAGCTTGAATCGCCAATTACAACAAAAAGGTGGTGAAACTGGGAATGTAAATGATAGGGTTTCTTAGATTAGAAAATTGTCTCAGCTCATAGTTTTAGCTAAATATTTACAAAAGTTGGCATGCATTGTAGAGCTTGTAAAACAAAGATTTCACTGTTTACATAAAAAGCAATAGTAAGAAAGAAAATAAGTTAACATTTTGTGTAGCTAGCAGATAATTATGTCTCTGCTTCCAAAAGTAGAAATGATGTGAAAAATTGAAAAGGAAGTTACTGCTTCCTCCTAACTACTGATGTTGATGTATTATGTATCCACTGCCATCTTAAAAGATCTGTTGTGTCAAAAAAAGAAGAGAATTTCAAGGTGTTTGTGACAAATCTGGGCAAACAGCATTTTTGTGTGCTTTTTGGCCTGTTGCACTATTTCTCATGATTTGCAACAAAAAAAAAGAAGTTTTAAGTATGTGATAGAGTGCTTGTTTGAATGGGGACTTGAAGGAAAGCTGGAGAATTAAATAGAATAGAGCTAGTACACCAGAGTTAGAGTGCATATGCCAAACTGGACACCTCTGTATTTCGCTATTTGGTTTTGGTAATCTTGTAAATGGAATTTTGGGTATGTATGTTGATTTTGTTGATTTTAAAGCCCGAGTAGTTTAGCCTGCCTGCCTCCCTGTCCGCCAGGGTGTCGGAGTTCATGGGTGATGCAGGCAGTGAAAGCAAGACTCGGAAGCAAACAGAAGCAAAACCCCGAGAACGTATTTCTTTCTGCTTTACGTGAAATGCAATGACAATCGTACATGGAACGCTCTTTGCAAGAGACAGTGTCGTTGGCTGTGTTTCTCAGTCTCTTAAGCTTACAAAAGTAGCCCAGACAGTTTGCTGACCTCAGATAGACCTTTAAGTCTCTGACTTGTCAGACAAGAGGGGCAGCACTCCTAATTGACATTCAGATCACAGGCAGCCACTGGGCTCAGCGCATAGCCAAGTGCTGCTTTAGGATTTAGACAAAGCCACTCTGGCAAAACATCCCAGTTGTCAGGGTAGCTGGCGGTTTCCTAAAGAACTGTTACATAATGGAGAGACTGAGAAAAGCTTTAGGATGCAAATTTTTTAAAAGTAAAAATTAAAAAAAAAAAAAAAGTGGCGGTAATTTGTAAAAGAAACACCACCACCCCCCCACTCCCCAGCCCAGATGATCTCATTCATTGTTTCCTTCTTCTGTTTAACTTCTCAGGGTCATAAATGTAGTTTGCTGTTTAAAACTGTAGTGATGTCACTCCAAAGGTATTTTGTGGAAGAGGGGAAGGGAATTATCTGAAAGTATTTGGGAATCAACACTTAGAGATTTATTAGCTTTACTAGAGGTCAGCTATTTGCATTTCTTCTTTGTGCTTAGTGTAATGTAAACTGGGAATTCAGCTATAGAGTTAATGTTTACATTTGAAACATCCCGTGGAACAGAAGCGAACGTTGTGTTTATTGCTACAGCTGCCTCCTCGGGTGAAATCGTGATCTAAAGTCTCGCTGGTTCCCGGCCAGATTTGCAACCAGCCCCCATGCGCCCATCCCCTTGCACAATGCGAGGGTTTGACGCTTCCTGGTACTGTTCCTGCCCTGCAGTACCAGCGTGACATCATCCCGGGCACTGCTCCGAAAGCCGCTGACCGCCCCGGCCCGCTCTGGGAACAGGATACAAGAGGAGCAACCGCTTTACACTGTGGTGGGGTTGTGAAAGTGAGCACCACAAAGGCTACTTAAGAAGAGTTGCTCTACTGCAGTTAGAGTGGCACGGGTATTCCAGTCCCCATCGCAATGCCCTAGCTCTGCCATGGATGTTTTGGCGTAAGCAGATTTCACTTAGTAGTCAGCTTTAGTTGTAAATGCATTATAGTGTTTTAGTTATAATATGGCCCTGTTTAACAAACTGCTTTTGAAAGCGCACTTATTTTAAATATTTGTACAAGTATTGCTGTCTCACCCCCTTTACTGGTTCCAACCAGTAGACATTGCTAATTTGTTAAACAACAAACTGGCAGAGTACTTTCACCCAATCTGCTGAAGAGGGATTTCAGAGAACATGTACATTTTCTGTAACCATATGATCTTGTTTGTTTTGGTGTTTTTTTTTTTTTTTTTAGGAAATAAGGAGGAATGGACTATGGAGGCAGCCAGAGAACACAGCTTACAGCACATGTTTTTGTAGGGAGAGTGTACTCATTCCAGAAACTTGGTCTTTGAGGAAGGATGCCATTCTTCTACCAAAACCTTGTTGTTAGTTTTGAGGGGTCCTTACATGAACACTTAATGCGTCACCAACTTAATTTCTTACCCAGAAAACCAGGACACTAAGTGGTACTTATTAGCTGGTCCGTAAGCAGTACTTTCCCAATTGCAGCAAATCATTAAAAGGAATAAAAGAGAGTGAAAGATCAATTTGGGAAGTCTGAACCATTGATAATAGAATCGTAACAGAGTCAGTAAATATGCCCAAAACATGTTGGCAGTAGTCGTGACCCAAATCTCCTACAGCTATGAGACCTTGCTGAAGTAGCCTGCCACTAATCTGTTCCTCTACTTGTATTTCATTGGGTTTCTTGGTAGAGTAGTCCTACCTCCTGGGCAGGGTAGTTCTGTGGTTCCAGTTTCCAGGGCTGTATGAGCAGTGGTTGAAGTGGTTGCTATAGTGTAAGCTCTGGAAGGCTTGATTTGAAGACTACGTGGTCCATGCCAGGCTGCTTTTGACAGCCTTTTTAATTGTTCCTGCTAACTTTGTTCACTGCTAGTTGTTTCTGGAACTGGTGTGCTGTCTAACTACTCCCATTAGCCATGCTTCTTAGCTTGCTCTGTCACCGAGTCTGTTAGCTGCAACTCCTCTGTTGTTTTGGATCTCCTCTCACAGCAGCCCTGTGTGTTTCATTTTTTCAGTAGATAGTCATGTACGCAACCTGTATGGAGTCCTTGTCACGAAAAGGAGACTTTGTGAAAGGAGATTTTTCCTTTCCTTATTAACAATTAAACAAACTCTCACCTCATTAAAACTTTTGTCTAAAGTTTAGTCACTAAAGCTTACAGGCTGTAACCATAGGCTATGTTACTCCATTTGGAGAATATTGATGACCATTAGATTGCTTGGTCTTTCTTCAGCATCTTAATAAATACCAGAGTTTTTCTGACATTGCAAGTTAGTTGTCCATAGCAGGAAGGCTTCAAAATAATACAAGAAGTATATGCAAGCCTTGTGTAGGTGTGTGGTGCTTTGGCCCATGCTAATCACTTACCTTTTCGTTTCTGATGGATGCTGGCTAAGTACTCTTTGGAGTCTTGAAAGAAAAGACTGATCCTCCCCTTCAGACTTCGCTGAGCTTGCTTTCCTGAGCTTTTGGAAGCAGCAGCTGGTCCATCCTAAAGATCCTCAGTTTTCCCAAGGAAACCCAGCAGTTAGATCTGATCTATTCAGATATAATGCACTCGTAACCACTATATAGTGTTTTACAGGAGGAATATGGTCTTAAAACAATAGTCTGATACGAAACTCACTAGGAGCATTAGTTATGAACATTAGCTTGATAGAAAAATTTCTATCCTTTTCATCTGCCCAGCTCTGCTTTTAAGATCATCTCACCTTTCATCAGAACACATGCAAAAAATGAAAAATCTGGATGCAGCATTCATGGAAAAGGGGTTTTTAAGAGAAGAGTGTAATGAAATGCAGTAAATCAGAGGTATCTGTAATGTTACAAAGCTCAAAATGGTCTTCTGTTAAAATTATGTTTTTCATTCTTTCTTCTCTGGAACCCATGACCGATTAGTATATTTTTTATTTGACTGATTCACTTAAGACTTGCAATTTCAAAGCATTTCTTTAGAATGTTTTCCTATTGATCTTACATGAATGCTTAAATATATGCCCTGTAATAAAGTGAGTGTAAACATACGTGTAGATTTTTTTGGATGCTGCTAGTTTTTAAAGCTTTAATACTTTTATGAAATAATGTGTATTTCTTTGCAAATGCTGATATTTTACATATTACATACATACTCCATTACATACTCTTCTTTTTCTCCCTCTCATAGCTTTTACTTGAAACACAGAAACAGTACATGCTTGTGTGTGTAAATGGGATACCAAGCTCTAAGCTGCTCCTTATGTTGGAATTCAGTACAGTATTTCTCCTCATTAGTTGCCTTTGAGTCTCACAAAGAGTCTTAAATAAACAAACAGCAAGCCGATGTGTCTGTATGTAACTTTATGTGTGGTGATGATATGAATGAGTAGTAAACACCCTTATAGTCATATATTCTGTTTACCTTAGAGCTGACTTATTTGACAATAAAATAACTGAACCGTATTTGTGTATCTACTTGGAGCTGTTTAAGCATTTCACATCTGTTTGTTCCCCCCTTCCAACCTTTTCATGTGGTGACAGTAGAAGTTACTGTTCCCATCAGAAATTCTGTAACAAATTACTAACTCTTAGTCTATTTTACTGCAAAATCAGAAGGGTTAGCTTGAATTATTACATATCAGTTCATGTGCCGAGAGAGAGATTATGGTATACTTAGATTAGCTAAACTAATGTCTGGCTTTCTCTAGAAGGAGAAAAAGGGGCTGCTTATTGCAACCTTTGAATATGCATTTCAGATACATCTTTTTGATGTACCAGCAGCGTTCATCTAAGTGAACAGTGTTGGTTCAGGGTATTAAACTGGCATTAAAAAAATACCCTACCAAAAAGAAAGGTCTATAGCTCCTTGAATTACCTTATTTCAGGTCAAACAAATGGTAGTGCTGATGCTATGCAGTCTTTGTGGGTTTTTTTGAGTTGCTGGGTGTTACTGTATTGTGAAATTTGATCTGGGATTACAGTGTAAGAGCTAAGAATACAATCACAAAGATGGCTGTAGTATAAGACAACATTAACTTACAGCTGTTGGTGTACATTAAAAGGTTAAGGTAACTGAATCTGGTGTTTCTTCATGTTTGAATATACAGGCTGTAGATACAGTCATCTTTATTTTTTTTTTCGATAACTTGCCAGATTTTTCTGTTTGTTGAGAGAGAAACAGCAGAAAAAAAGAAATGTCCATATCATTGTGGGGATTGCTTGTGCAATTGAAACTGATGGGTTCACTATACGTCTTTGCTGTAAGAACTTACAGAGAAAATGAGAGCAACTATTGGTTTGTCATCCTCTGTTTGGGTTTCTCAAGGGATGGTGTCTTTCTGGAAGAAGCCCAACAATTAGCTTTGCCTCACATTTTCTAGACATACAATGCTCCCTGTATTTCTGTGGGTGGTCTTGTAATATTACAACTTTTTATTAATCTTTTTGGTCATTCTTTTGGTCTCTTGGAGAATAACTGCTATGAATACAGTGTATATTGCTTGGCTGGCCCAACAAAACTGAAGCTTTTGTGTAATTTCCGTCTGAGCAGAAGTTGGTGAGAAGAAGGTAATAGACATTGCTAAAAAAATTGCAGAGCTCTGTATATCACCTGGTGTGGTCATCCACAAAATAGAGCTCTTCTATTACAGATGGAAAAAGCAGTAGCGGGACCTCAGGTACATTTTGATACTGGTAGAGGATGTCAAATTAACCTGTCAACAGTAGGCTGTCTCCTAGTCTTGGAAAAGTGCTGTATCATAGATTTTCCTGCCTGTTTCACCTGAGGTGAAAGAGCCCCCTTTCTTTCCATCGCCTGTAGCCTGTCCTTCTAGCACTGTGTATTTGTCATCTTTAGCCCTTCCTCGCAGCTGTGTTCTTTACTCCCTGGGCAGTCCCAGTCTCTGCTTGTTAAGCTTCCCATTTGTGAAAAAAAATCTTGTCTCAGCAGGTGCTGAACATGGAATTATTCAGTTCAGTGGTTAAAATCTGGCAAATCATAAAGGTAGGAGGACCAGATTTTAGCAGTCTAGAGGTGACACTGCCAAGGTTATGAAATTAGCACATTAGGGTTTGATTTTGGAGAAAAGGCCACTAGACTTGTTCATTGTTCATGTTGAACTCACCTATAAAAATACATCACTGTGGTGGAGCATTTGGAACTGCTGAAAACCAAGAGCTGTGTAGATGCCTCAAAAGACTGAGTGAGAGGCAGGAATAGAGAGGTGTTTTGTACATATTTTGTATTCATTAAACAGAAGGAAGCATGTGCATTCTGACCAAATAGTTTTTTAAAACATGTACTTGGAGCTTATTAGAAGGAGTAGCTGTCTACAAGCAAGACTTTTCACCACCCATTGTCTGATAAAACTAGAAGTAAAAATTCTTGTTATTAAAAATAAATTCTTGTTAGTTCCTGGGGACTTTTTTATAAAAAAGGGAAATCCTGAACATTGAAGGCTTACTATTTTTATGATGCTATTTTGGCAGTTGTCCTCATTTTGCTGTTCACGATGAATGTTAGATGAGTGACCTTACGTTTGTAGGACTGTTATTTAATGCAAATACCTTATAACTGGTGGCACTTTAATGATAAGTATGAACTTATCCTAGTGCATACTGAACTGAAAGGATGGTAATCTTTAAACGGGAGGCTAGAACCTTAGCTTTACTTGAGTTTACAGATTGCAACCAACACAATACTGAACAGGTACAGGGGAAAAAAACCCCAAAGTGTAGGAAAACAGCTAATTATAGTAATTGCAGCTGGTTTCAAAGTACTTCTAACAGTTTGTGCAAAATGCTTACTTGAAAGCATCAAATGGGCGCTAGTTGTGAAATAGAACACCTGTTTGTTGTTGAGCATGTGTTTATGCAGATGATTTTTGTTGTCAAAGCACCTTGATGTAGAGTAGTCCTGTTTACATTTACATTCTCCCCAAAGGATTAACAGTGTTCTCTCAATAAATTTGCAGTCTATTCTCCTCTCAAAGGCTGCTGTTTGGAGGGTGGTGTGAACGAGGCAACAAGTGCTTGCTAATCACTTGAATATACATAATTAGCGACAGTCTGGTGCACTGGAGTCTTTGTACAACCTTAACAATACTGATTGGCAGCAGCAGATAACAATAGTCGTGGCAAGGTGCTATTTGTTGAATATTTGAAGGTGTTTTTCTTTTATATTTGCAGTGGGCATTTTGAGTTAATTATGCCATTATTCTGCAACACTCTTACTATGTTGTGTTAATGCCAGAGTTAAAGATGGGTCATGTGGCCTGTTGTACATAAAAGAATAAGACCTTTAGTAAAACCTTTGCTTCTTTTGAGACTAAGCTGGATTCTTTTTTCCTTCCTTCATAGTTTTGTGAGACTAAGCTTTTTTTTCCCTTCCTATTTTTATATAGTCCAAAGTCAAACTGGAAGGTATGTCTAAAAATTTGGGAGATGAATATGTGTCATGATATTCTTCTTGTGTTCTGCAGTGATCAATTTTACGACTGGCTCTATTTGACAGGTTCAATACTTTGGAAAACAAATTCAAAATCATTGATGGTAAAATTTATAGGTAACAGACTGTAATGTAATAAATGAAACTGAGAAAATTATCTGGATTGCTTTTCACTTTTTTATATTCAAACAAAATGTGTTCTAATATGGCAAAATGCTTAACATCAATTTAACTTAAGGGAAAATACTAGAACGAGCAGACTATTTATGAACATCTAGAAAATAATGAGATGAGTCACTGTGGATTTGGCAAGGTTAAATTGTCTCAAACTCATCAAATTTCCTTTTATTGACAAGGTAGCAGTGTGTGTATAGTAGAGAAGCTTTGGATGTCGTATCTTGGATTTAGTCAGGCTTCTGATATTCTGTGAATTACATTTTCATAAGGAAATGAGACATTAGATGAAACAAACGTGAGGTTTGTTTTTAAGAGCAAAACTGTTGGAAAACTGTGCTGAGTGATTATTAAAGGTTTGGTATCAAAATGGAAGTTAATATGGAGTAGAGTTTTGTTAGGCTGTTCTGTGACTTCTTTCGTTGATGAGGTGAGTAATGGGAAAATGAATGGTTATAAATGTTTTGAGGTGTCTCCTGGATGAAAGGGACTGTAAATGTGGTGGAGGATGAGATCAGATCTCAGAATGGTATTGGTAGCATAGAGATGTGGTGTGTGAAGAGCTGGAAGCTATTCAGGGGGAACAAGTTTGACATGTGCTCTAGAATGATCTACTTTGCAAAGAAATGGACGGAGAATGGGTAGCTAGGTAAGTAGCTCTTCACAAAAAAGCCCAGTACATACAAGCTGGATATTAATTATATCTAACTGTTGTGAAGAACGCATTCATAAACAGTAATAGAACCTGTAGGATGCATCTTTCTGTTCCATTGAGCACTTAAGTTCTTAGCTGGACAACTGCATCCATTTCTAAATGCTGCAGTTCAAGATTATAAGGACTATAAACAGAGACCAGCAGTGAGGGTGATCAGCGATTTAATGAGTGTGACCTATGAGTACAAGTTGAATGAATTGCAATTACTGAGGCTACATAAGAAGAGAAGTGATAATAGAATCTGTTCTTCATGTGTACAGGAGAGAGGAGAAGAAATCACAGCTTACAACCCGAGAACTTTTTTCAAGTAATCATAACGTAAGAAAAAGCCCACTGAGTCATACCAGTGGCCCATCTATCCCCGTATTCTATCTGCAGCAGTGGCAGAGAAGATGCTGTTTAGGGAGACCTTGCAAGCTCGACCATTTTCTGGCCTTTCATTCCCCTTGCACTTTCCCAGTGTCCAGAACCGTTGTATTAGTAAAGATAGTCTGTCTCTGTGGGATCCTTCTCGTATCCATTTATGGACCTGTTTCACCAGGTGCCCTCACCTATTGTACTGTGGTATTTGGTGAACAGCAGTTCTACGCTTACTGCCTTCATGATAGTTTAAACCTCAACCTTCTCCTCTTCGAACTAAAGACCCCCCATCTTTTCATCCTCTCTTAGAAAAGGCGGTTGCTACATCCCCTGGATCATTTTGGGTGCCCTTCTCTGTATTTTCTCATAGTTCCACTACATTCTTCCTGAGAAGTGGAGACGAGACTGCGCAGGATAATGATGATGTAGGTACAGAGGTGTTTTTTTTCTGTATCAGCAAAATTATGTCCTTTCTCTTATTCTCAGTATCCTTTCTGACATGCCCAACATTTTGTCAGGTTTATTTGGCTGCTACTGTACGTGAACTTACGATTTCATAGAGCTGTCAGTGGTGAATCCAGGACTCAACTAAACTATAATTTGTGGTTCTAAGGTAAACATTGTGAGACATAGTTTAGATTAGTTTTTTTTTCAAAAAAATTAGATTAGTTTTTTTTTCAAAGATCCTTTACCGTACATTTATGTATCTGATGTTCATTGTCACCTTTGCCCGCTCAATTTTGTGAGATCTTTCTGTTTTCCATGCCATGGACATGGCATTTGACTATGCACTATTATGTAATATCATCTGTACGGTTTAAGATCTCATGGATCACACCACTGTCCAGGCCATTGATGAAGATGTCATATAAAAGTGATCCCAGCATGGATTCCTGGGGAACCTCCTGACTGTCTGTCTTACCATGAAAAGTGACCATTAAGCCTTATGTTTTGTTTATTCTTCTTTACCCAAGAATGTTCAGACTGTATAAGAACCCCTTCTCCAGTCCTGTGGCAACTTAATTTCTTTAATTGTATTTGTCAAGGAACCTTGACTGCGTACTGGATACCCTTTGCCCTCATGTTTGTTGCCCGCCTTGTAGAACTCCATCAGGTCAGTGAGGCAAGCTTTTGCTTCACAGCAGTGGTGATGGCTCTTTCCCAACAGATCTGTATCTTCTCATGTGCAATCTGGTCTTACTTATTATAGACTCTAGTGACTTACCAGAAGCAGGAGTCAGACTCTCAGGTAGTTTCTGGGATTCTTTCTAGAGTCTATTTTTGTTTGAAGTTGTGTTGACAATCCATCAGTCTTCTGGGCATGTGACCATTTGTAGTGAGGGGTTGTACTCCTTGGCCAGCACCTCTTGGCTGACTGTTACCCAGTCTTGGTGACTGACTGACATCTAATAATTTCTACATGTTTGCATTAAATCTTCTTAACTTTCACCTGCCTATTGCAGGGAACGGTCTGGGTTTGGGTATCTTTCTAGTTCGTTTAGCAATAAAGATGAGGGCAAATAATTCACAGTGCTTCTCTGCCTTATTCTTGAGTTCCCTTTCTGTAGTTTTGTAACTGAGCAGTCCCACTGATTTCTTGTCTGGCTTCCTGGTTTTGATGATGAGCATCATTTGCAAGAAGCTCTTCAAATTCTTTTCTAGCTCTCGTAATTTTGTGTTTACATTGCTCTGATAAATTTTATCGTCTTTCCTTTTCCTCTTGATCTGGGCAAGCTTTTCATTCTTAATACTGACCATTTCCCTATAATCACCTTTTAAACTTTTCCATTAAGGTATCCAGGTGGATTGGGGAGGGGGAGGGAGAGGAAGGAAGCATTACTTCATTATCTTTTTAAATTGTGGCAGTCATTTTTTACGGGTCTTACAGTATTTTCAGTAGTCTTCTGCCTGTTTGTAAGGTCTTTTGAGCTGGTCCTTTGCGCCCCCCCCCCCCCCCCCCCCCCCACCCCCCCTCTCT
>KL258446.1:16553-42125 GCA_000699545.1 Podiceps cristatus
TCTCTTTTTCTTATTTGTACTTATATTTTTGTTGACATTGAATATTTGCATATCAGACTTACTTGGGGAGCTTTTTTCCACTCTAGTGCTAAACTATTCATGAAGCATTCAGATAGATTCCTGGGAGATGGAGAAATCTTCCACTAAAGAAGTGGTATTATTTTAAACAACACATAAATAGTAGTTAAAAGTAATTACAGTAGTTTCCATCCTGTTTGCAGATCCAGGATTAGTGGACTGCTTTGGAAGAGTCTACAAAAGGTTACTTAAAAAAGAAACAAACAAACAAAAAAACCCCCAACTTGTCCAGGGTATAGGACCCATCACTTTTCTTGATACTTAGAACTCCATGTTTCTGCTGGAAAATGTATGGGTTCCATGAACTGAAAAATTCTGAAACCCATTGAGTTAAATAAAATCTTTGGGTTCTTTGATGCTTGTAATATTTGAGAGTTCCTAGTCAAGTTTTGCAGAAAATGGTTTCCTTGCAGACTCTCAAGATGCATAGTAAGAATACAAAGAAGTAAATTAGCATAGGGAGATGGGAATTATGAGTTCCATTCCAGTTTCTCTTTTAATATTTAATATTGAAATGAATATTTACATCTGGCAAAATAGTAGAGAAGAACAATGGTAATGTTTTCAGTGTTGGCAAGAATGACTTTAGAACATGAGGTTCTGAGAACCCGTGTGGATATTGAGGCATATGGGATTGCCTTGCCATGAGAAAGAACATTAATGGGGAAAAGTGAAGAGCTCTTTAATGTAGGAGTGTAAGGAGTAATGGAGCTCGATGATTGAATGTTGAATCCAAATATATTCAGAACCAAGATAAGGGTATTCAGAACCAAGTAAAGGGTGACTAAGAGAAAGATCTGAAAAATACTAGGGAGAACATCCTGATACCCTCAAAATAAGACAGTGCATTTTAGAGATAAGCACTAAAAAAAAACCCAAATAGTTTTTCACCTATATATGCATAAAGGAGGAAAATTCCGTGGCTTGTTTCCTTGAAGAGGTCATACTGAAATGATGAGATGTTCCTTTTTATCTTAAAATATATGATACCATGAATAAAAATCACAAAATGTCTTATTCAAATTTGTACAAGAGATAACTCAGATTAGCAATGAAATGTGAACTTGTTGAGAATTTGTCCAAGACTTGCTCAGAGTGTTATTTAAGTGAAACAGTAAAAATCTAGCTGCTCTTTGCTGAGGTCCCTGCTGACATGCTGTTTGAGAAACACTGTGTCAGTATTACAAGATAAAATTACTGTAGTTCCTAGTGTGTTTCGTAGTCTTTCTTAGCTGGGTATTGCTGTTGCCACCAGTTTGGCACTTTTGTACTCAATGTCATGGACAGTTAGAGCTCTCTTATTGAATGTGGAGTGTCCACATAATTCATTTGCTGTGTATTTTTGTTTTCTTATTATACTAAGTTAAGCCCATTAGTCCTTTACACTTTTCTATGTGAAGGTACTGATTCACAGTAATACAATAATTTCTTAATACTGTTTTGACACGTTATGTAAATGAAGTTGTTTAAAGACACTTTAAAGGCATTTTCTCTAGCACATGGAGTGTTGCTGGGTTAAGAATAAAAATGCTGTTGTTTGTGGTAGTAAGAATACAGAGAGAGAGAGAGAGAGTGCAAGCTAAAAGTCTTCTGTAAGTCACTGTTAATTTTCCTCCTTAAATAAAGGCAGGGGTGTTACTATTACTGCAGTTTCACCTAAGGAGCAAATGTGCTGGGCAGCACGACCATCCTTTTACGAACAGGCCACAACAAAAATCTGTACGGTCTGCTTTGGTGCTTGTACAATCAACAGTCGATACTCATACAGCCCTCCCACTTGTTACTCATATAACCAGATCCTTTAAACAGGTGCCCAGAGGGTCAGGCAGAGAAAAGTTTTAAAAACAATATGCAGAGGATATTTTCTTTGTATACCTAATCAGATCTAAGGGTATGCTGTTAATGAAAGAGGAGGTTCAGACAGACCCTACCTTGAACATAAACCTCTTGCCACCTTGCGATGAATTTCGCAAGACTCGCCAGCTGATGGGGTCAGTTACCTGATCTTGCAGGAGACTGTCCTATTCCTTGCCGCACCCCCCCCCCCCCTTTTTTTTTTTTTTTTATTTATTTCTATTGGACCAGTGAACTGCGGAAGTGATAGATCAGACAAGGAAGACCACTGGACTGCAGAAGTGGAAGGAGGAGGAGGCGGCAGGGTTTCTCCTCAGCTATGTCAGCTGTGGTATAATGAAAAACCACACCTGGCATTCTCTGAGGGGTTTTGTTGGAACTGGAGGAGTCTGAAAACAGACTTATTTTGGGAGAATGAGAAACTTCTAGAGGACTAGAGTGTTTCTGTAGCTTACTGATCATTGATCCCTTGACCCCACCTTATACTGCCCCATACAGAGATAAAAAGTACATTAGAGAATGACCAGACCTCTGGGAAATGTTGCTCCCCTTAATCATCTCAGATTGTCTGAAGAGGGCTTGCTGTCTGTAACCCATAATCATGTCACTAAATTTCAGTCATTCCCTATCAAACTGTGATCTGTTGGTACAAGATTGAGCTGTCACTGAAAACTAAATGGTCTTGGTATAAAATTTAACTGAGTTAAACTGTAGACAACCAAAAGAAAAGCTTTTGTTAAAACTGTTTCTGCTCCGCTGCTGATGCTTGCTATTTTTGTGTGCACACTTTGTACAAAGAATATGGAAGACTCTTAGAGGAGATTAAAAATTTGTGTCACTCCTCCCTGACGGGGAGCTCAAATTCCCCAGGGAACGTCAGCATGGAAAAATGCATCAGCATCATAACGGGCACTCATCTGCAGCATGACCCCCGGAAGACAAAGCAGCGTTTTACCTCTCGGGATTAGCAAACGTGTCAGCTTTAGTACTGCTGTTTGGTAGTCAGGTGATAGACTGCCCATATGTCCTCATACCTCATTCTGGCATGAGATTTTTTTTTTTTTTCCTTCCCTCTTTGGAATTTGAAATTAAAGCATAGTTTTATTCTGTTGTCATTTGTTCCAGTTCTTATGTCACAGATACAAAATTTTAAAAGGTGTTTTAAGAAGTTCTGTACCTGAATTTATTTTTCTCACTGTAAGTCTTTCTTGGAAAGGCTTCTCTGGTTACTGGGGACATACAGAAATTATTATAGAATGTAGATGACTTGCATCGAAAGAAACTTTATAAGTATATAGTTATGCTGTAAGTGCTGTAAATAGGAAGATGAATGCTTAAGAGTTCTTCAGGCCCCTACACAGCTCAAATCTCTTCCCATAGTACAGCATGGTGCTTTTGGCGGTGCCATGCTTCCAAATTGCACAGGGGGAAAGGAGAGAGGGAAAAGGTTTTATTCAGACACTTAAAACTTGTATCTAAGTGAACAAGTGTCCTCATCTCTTTTAAGTCTCTGTCTCTGGGATTTGGACCAGTGATGTGAGGATTTCTTGACATGAGAAAAATAATTGTTTGGTAGTTAGTGTTTTCGAGTGGGGAGAAATGGAAAGTAATATGTGACTTCAAAGTATCATGAAGTTAAAAGGTTTAATTTAAAAATAACTGCAAGCTTGCAGAAATTGTGTTTTCTGTCTTGTAGTACTTTATCACTGGTGTTTTAGTACTGTGAGGAAATAATTTCTAGATCATTTCAAGCAAATTAGATGTGAGTGTTACATCAGTGTTAGTGCAAACATCATTATTAAAGGCTGATGGAAGCATGAAGTCCATGATTTCCCTTTACTCTTACATGGGTTTCTATATCCATTATAGATCAGATCCTTATACTTCAGCTTTTAAGATCTTAACTAATTTGTTGTTTTTAAAGGGAGTTGCAACCAGTCTTCTTAAGGAATTCTGTAATTCATTAAAATAAAAACAAAAAGACACAGCTACCTCTAATAAATGTTTTGATTAAAATGGACGTTTCTGAACCTTCTACAGACAATACCCGCTCAGATGTGACAGCATTTGTGACATCACCAGTACAGACTTTCACAAGGATTTTGAAGTCAGTGTTGTAAGTCAGTTTCCATTTTGTTTTTATTAATTAGAAGATTGTTCTGTTTACTTTCTAGAGGAAAAAATGTCCACTAAAACAGTATCAAAATGGTTTAATTAATTCAGTAGTAAAACAAATACATTATTTGAAAATTACAGTTCCTTATTGGTCCCTTATTATTTTGGTGTCACAAATGTTAAATATTTGGTGCCAGTTAATTATTTTATGTATAATCAGAATTGCAGAAGGCCAGATGCAGGAGAAGATTATCAGTGTTGTTATCAGTGCTCTCTCTTCTGTGAAATTTGACTTCTGCATTGAATAAAATAATTGTAAAGTTTGCCTAGATCTATTTAAGGTCATCCTATAAGTTATTAGCATGCCTTTTGCATCAAAACTGTTTTAGAAGCTAAGTCATTAAAAACTTTTCAGTCATTCAGACTAGGAATAAAATGTATGCTCATAGTGGAGAAACCACAAAATGTGTGTCTGTTAGTGGAAAAACAGTAACAAACCTCATCCTGAGATTGGCTAGATAAATTTATGTGTCTTATGCAGGTCAGTCATCTTTCAGTTCCATCTTGAGGCTGGAATTTTGGGGTTAATAATTTAGAGCTCTGTTTTAAAAGCTTCTAAAGCAACGGAAAAAGATGCAAAAATTTTGTGCTAGTAAAATTACAGGGTCGAGAACTTCACATTTCTGCTTCTCAGTCAACCTTTCTTTTGATTCAGAGCACTGGAAAAACTTGAAGCAAAAGACTTTTTAACATCTCACCTGTATTATTTATTGTAATATAATAAAATAATACAAGGTAAAATACTGTAAAATACATATATCAAAATTGAACTGTATTATGATTCTGATGTGGGTGTTAGGAGCAGTTTTATTCATTTTAAGGCAGTGAAATACTTCAGAAATATGTAGAATCCTGAGGTTAAAACCTTGAGTAGTATGGTGTGGGCGTTTTTTTTGTTTGGTTGGTTGGTTTTTGTGGGTGTGGTGTTTTTTGTTGTTTGTTTGGTTTTTTTTTTGTTTTTTGTTTTTTGTTTTTTTTTTAGTTTCTATTACCTTTAGTCTGCAAATTTAAGAGAATACCGACCAAATTGTTCTTTTCTTTTTGGCACTGCTTCTAGTATGGGAAGTATTGCATGGCTAACTCAAAATACCATTTTATATTGAGATATCCTTGTTGCTAAGATTTTGTTAATATCACTAAATTGTGATAACTTCTTCACAAATACATGCCAAAGTATTGTATTTCTATCACTTCTTCAGTTATTTGCCAGAGGACAGATTTGTACATATTCCTTATAGTTTGCTTATTTTTAATCTATAATTTCTGTGTACATGTGTAAAGAAAACATCAGAATATATTCTGACACATATGTCAGAATATACTTGTATAGAATGTGAACTTGTATTAGGGAAATTTCTGGTTTAATACTGCGTCAGAACTATCATGGCTTCACTGCTTAGAGATACACTTGATCTTAGAAATTTGAATCACTTGAACCTGATTTTCTAGCTTAACTGGAAAAGAAGAATTGCAGTTACATGGTAGACCAGCAGTCAGATTAATCACTAGTTAATCTTGTATAACTTCATGCTGATGTCCCTTCTCCCTTGCATCTTTCTTGCCCTCAGCCAATTATTCCCTGTCTCCCCTTTGTGCTGATACAAGCTGTCCAGTGACCTGAAACTGTTTGGATCTGGTTGAAACCTATTTTCTTGGGGGGTGTTTTCGGTTAGATCATTTTATAGCCCTGCCTCAGCTGGGTGGATACCAGTGCTGACGCGGTGGAGCAGGACATGGGATGCACTGCACACTTCCTTCGCAAGTGTTCCTCACCTTCCCAAACATGCTGTGCTGGTAGTAGATTGTATCTAAAGTGAACCAAAGTGGCCAAGGACTGGATTTTTAATTGACCATCAGTACTCGCTGGCTGGTGCTAGGTTTGTGCTAGGATAAAAATGCATAGCAATTAAAGGAAGAACCTGCCTATGTTGAATGTTTACTCCAGTTTCCTGAATGCAAGATCTTCATTTTTTAAAGAAAAAGTGCTTACACAAGTTTGGGGATGCCTCACAGTGTTCAAGGAGAGGCTGGCTTTTTCTAAAGGTGCTAGTAGGTGTAGGGTGCCAAATTGGTGGGAGAGTGGCTGGCATTGCCATGGTGCAAACCGCTAGTTACATGGTGATTTTACAGGATCCAGCTAGAACTGTAGAAGCTGAATGTTTGAAAATCTATTTCTGAACTCTTCTGAAAGTATCTTCCTGTGAGATGACTAATACTTTACTATTGGCCATTTGTGAGTCAAATCCTTTTGTCATAGTCCTTGCTTTGAAACTGAAGCCTAATGCAGTCTTTCTCTCCTCACTCTGCTTCTCTCTAACTCTGGTTATTTTTTTGGTATGTTTTGTCTTTGAAAGCCCTTCTGTTCTCTTGTCATTTTTTAAAATATAGTTAGCAAAACTGTAATTAATTTGTTTATCATGAAATAATAATATTTTCAGTGTTCCTAAAATTGTGTACCTTTAGAAGTGATAATATTTTATTTCCTTTTTTCTCAGCACTGCATACTTAAGCAAAGGTTGCATTAATTGCTCTTTAATTGTTAAACACAGTGTGTACCTATTTTGGGTTATTCCTGTAAGTGTTTATTAATTTGAGTAATTCTTCGCTATATTTCATCTGGTGTTTCTCAGCTCACTAGCATAGCTTTGCCACTTGGAAATTCTTCACATTCTTAATAAACTTTCATAGTTTTACTACTTGCAGTGGTGATCCCGGATCATTGTTATATATATTAACTAAAAATGTTCTTAACAGAGAACTGTAAGAGCATCACAGATTGCAATTTGACTGTGTAATCCTAGTTTGCTCTCTTCCTTTCATCCAGTTTCCTATTTCTGTTCTGTTCCACCACACAGCTTTTTTTCTTCCACACAACTACTGTTTCCTTACACTTATTAAAAGCTTTTTAAAAGTTGAAATAAATTGCATCAGTTAGTCTTTATCCATTTTATTTTCTTAACATTCTTAAATAAGTCCCATATGTATGATGGGCATGACTTTTCTACACAAAGGCAGTGCTGCCTTTTCTCTTATGTCAGTTTGCATTAGTTAAGTGTATGATTAAAAACAGAATTATAAAAATTTTTCTTCTATTACCATCCAGCCAATTGACTTGAAATTTTAAAGGTGTGTTGTTTTTTGTTTTTTTTTTTTTTTTTTTTTTAACCTTTTTTGTGGTTCTTTGGGGAGTGGGGTGTAAATCTTCATTTATAATCCTTCAGTTTAACTGTCATCATTGAAGGGTAGCTGGTTTTGGGCAGTGGTTTTCACCTCATTTACAATTTCTTATTAATTGTGGAGGTATTCTGCCTAATTCTGGGACTCCTTAGTACCTAGCACTCTGCTCTGATACCTCCTTTTTGATCCAGAGACACTGAAAATATTTGTCTGTTACCTGAAACATATTTCTGTTGTTGTCTTCTGAGGTAAAGACCAATAGAAAGAAACCATTCCGGTTCTCTGCAAATACCATTATCCTCAGTTGCAGACTTCATTTTATGTTTGGTTAATTTTTCACTACATTTGCATCTTTTCTTTTGCATGAGTTTATTTCCCTTGCTTGGAAGTTCACTACATCTTATTTTCTGTAAGCAGTACTTCTAAGATTCATGAATTTTGCTATTCAACTACAGTGTTTCCTTGATTTAAAGAAGCCTACATTTTTCTGGCTTCACTCAACTGGTTCCTTGTCTTCTGTGATTGCAGGAAGATTTGGTGGCATGAACAGGGTGAAAAGCTGAAAGTATGTGGTAAAGAGCAAGCAGATCCTGAGGGCTGGATGGTGCATTTTCCAAATTTTGAAGGTCCTTATGTACAGAGTGTTTGGATTGCTAACAAAAATAGGATCCAGGAAGAAAACGGGTGGAGATGGGGGAGTAGGTTTGAAGTCTCTGTCTCTCTCCTGAGCCCTGTGCTGAAGTTCAGTTTCACCTTTAAGTTTACCGAGCAATTCCTTTCCCAGGTATGACGGAACTGAAATATTTTGTGGTTATGGCTAAATGTTTCTTGAATTAATTCTTCTATACTGCGTGGATGAAAAGGAAAATACCTCCCACTAACGCGTTTTAGAGCCAACAGTATCAAGGAGTATTAGTGTCAATAAATTACTTCTCTGAACTTTATTATGTGTGATATTTAGCCAGTTTGAGAGAAATTAAAAAAAATCTTGAAGTGGACACTATTTAAATTTGGGGGCATGGGATTTTCTGCAATTAACTAGATTGCTATGGTAGGCCAATATATTAAGCTCAGGCAGTTTTGCTGCTAATTACACACAACTTCTCTGGAGTATCGGATATTCAGATCCATTTTATGAATATGGTAGAGAGAATAACAACTGTAAAACAAAGCACTGTGCATGTAAGTGACTGTTAGCGTGTATTTCAGAAGGGATAAATGCTCACCATATGGTACAATTACTGTGTCCAAGTTTTCAAATTAGCTTCTCTCATCCTCCTTATTACTGTCTTTAAAAAGAGAGGAAAAAAACCCAACATGATTTATCTACTCTGCAGCAGAACTCTTGACGCAAAACAGCAGCCCAGTTCTGTCCAGTTTTTTTTTCCTAGCATAATAGAGGCTGTCGGACTTTTTTATACTAATTACTGTGTGAGCCTCAGATGAACCCCCTTCAATTCACAGGGCTTTGTTAAGGGAGGAGCTGTCAATGTGTCTGCCCGTTTGCAGCTGTGCTGTGGCTTTAGCTTGCTTAACATTATGCTGCTTTTTAGACTTGACAGAAGGGATTTTTTTTTTTTTTTTTTTTTTTTTATTAAGGCAAAGCAGCCTTGTAGCGAAATGGTTTAAGCAGCTGCATTGTGGGGAAGCACAAAGAAGTTATTATTGTGTCTGTTTAGGGGGGTCGGATGGAGGGGGGAGATATTCGGCTGCTGTTGATGCCGATTGTTGACTTGCCATCTGCCAGATAGGGAGAAGAAAAAAATGACAGCTCCAGCAGGGTGTTCAAGAGGTTGTTTGGAGAGACGCATAAACATGTGCAGATGTCGAACTGAATAATGGCAAGAACTTGAGACGGTTTATGATGCTGCTGTTGTGTGTGCATATACAGAATGAATGTATGTGGAGATTTGGTTAGGAGGAGGGTACATATTAATTATCATTGTCCCCCACCACCTCCTTTACTTCTGTTAATTAGTTCAGGAGTTTAATATCTTCCCTCCCTCTGTTGTTTATTCCTAAAAAGAGCCTTTTCTTGTACGGAAGAAAACTTTTCATTTCTCCTTGTGGTGGGTTTAAAAGCCAAACCAAACCAAAAAAATGCAATAACTTGATAAATTTGGTACTTGTGGAAGTAGAAAGAGAAATGCAGTTATTTCAGTCTCAGACATTTGGTGGACAGGTGCTATACAAGTTCTTGCATAGCTTTGTCTGTCTACCTCAAGACTGATACATACCCCTAGTATTGCATCCTGAGCTTTTCTTATGCAGAAAGTGCCAATTGGTGATTGTTGAGTATTATATAGTAGTCAAGTAAGTGCTAGGGGTTAGCATGAGATTAGCAACTAATTTTCTCTTTCACTTGATCTTATTTTCAGTTCTTTTTCCAAAGGCAAGGAGCTGGTCAGGCATAACTTATATTTTCTTGTTTGACAGTTGCACGTAAAATAAATTCGGATTGCTCCATAGGAATATGATTTTCTTTTTTTCCACTAAAATCCTTTCTTATTTCTTGCTTGGTGATTTCTGCTGTTGCTGAGTTTCCAAGATAATGTGAAAAAGGTTACAAGCATGGAAGGAAATTAAGTTAGCCCAAAAAGGCTCAATGAAAGCATTGTCTTACCCAGGTGATCTCCTACTTTAAGGAGAAAAATGGAAACTTTAATGAATTTTCTTCTTAAATATTATGTGCAAATTCAACATTCTGATACCTGTATTGAGCTGGAAAATGGAAAATGAAATAGTGGGTGAGAGTGCAGACATGTCTTTCATTTATCAGTATATGTCAGAGTTATTTGTTTAGTCACAGCATGACTTAAATATTATTTGAATGAACCTATCCACCCCTTCCCACCAACACCTCATCAAAAGTGAAGGCACCCCTTTTCTTCTGTCTTCCGTCTTAGTTCTAATAAGCATCAGGTCTGTAGGTCATTGATAACAATAAGTGCTGATGGGGACATTTGATGTCTCCTTTTATCATCACCATGACTGAGTGGAAAAAGTTGGTTTTGGATTATATCAACTTAAGTTTAACTGAAAATTCAGGTGTGGCTGCCTCCTACCCAAGTACCAATTTCTGCCTCTGAGCCTAGACAGAGGTCAGCAGCTCTGCAAATGGAGAATTGCTTTTTGCCTCTTAGTTGGGTTATTGGTTCTCCTCAGTAGAATTGTGCCGTTTTCTGTGTTCTGTCATTGGTGGTGTAACATCCAAGTTGCTCTGGGTAGTGCTGCATTGCCGCTTATTGTGAAGCATTTCCTGCAGTCAAAGAGTTCTCCTGATGTGTACAGCAGTAATGGAACTGTTATTTCTGTTATTCCTCAAGCAGCTTGAGGAATGCTTCTGCGTATCTTGGACTGATAGTTTGCAAATGATGTGGGCTAAATGGTAAAGCAGAAAGGTTGACTCTAGCGATGTGCTTGAGGAAGAAATGTAGATGAACAATGTTGGTGCTAACTTTTTTTGGCATCTGGCAAGGTCTGGGGATAGGAGCACACCTAGTGACAAGGAGGAAGTTCAATGTCAAAATTATTGCAATGTGCCAGTTTTAAAAGTGAGACAGTTTGCTTTGCAAAAACATGCTAGCATGTGTACCAGTTTTTAAAAGGAGAAAGTCACATAATTTTTAACAACACATTAATCTGTCAAAGAAACTCAGCTGACTGATAATGCTATTGTCAAACTTATCATACGCTTTGCAAACAAGGGAAAGTTCGAGACTTCTTGTGTAAACTAGAGTTGGCTGTTTTACAAAAAGTTGTAAGTAGAGAATATTAAGATGTTTAATTCACATAAGCTACATGTAAAAAGCATTTAAAATTTAATCATCTGATTTAATACATAAATTTGTACATGAATTTAAATCATTGCTGCTGTAGCTGTCTTAGTATAATTTATAGATGAATATCTGTATGCTTGCCCTACTCTTAAAATATTTTCAAAATCTGGTCTACTAGCACGTGATGAAAACAAAAGAAAGGAAAGTCATATTTTTTCTGTTATACAAAGTACCACTTGATGCTGATAGTCCTATATAAAAAATTACAAATATTTAAAAGTACTGATAATGTGAAGATTTTTAGCTGTTACAAAGGAAAAAAAAAAAAAAACCCACAATTACGTGAGGCAATATTCTGAAATGTTTTTTTGCACTTACCACAAATACATCTCAATACTATTAAAAACTACAAAACTGCTTTGAGAAGCAGCTAAATAGTGTAGCATTTTGGGCTTTGATCTTCTAAAACCGTATGCAAGAGAGAAATTTAAAAAATGGGAGCCATGTCCCTAAATGTTTCTGGGATATAGACCTTGGTTTTCCATTCCTGCGTAGCAGGCATATTTAGAAAATATTGATCTCCTTTGTTGTTCAGGGCTGCTGATGTAATACAGGACTCTGTTATTCCAGACAGCATGTGTTAATATCAACTTCTATTTAATTTATTTATTGTTCTAATTCTTATCCTTCAAGAATGAAGGGGAAGTGAGAGTGATGTTGAAACTGGCAGGTTTTTCTTCCTCTTGGCTCAAAGTGTGGACATGGTAAAGGTCAATTCTCAATTTGTCAGGATGTCAGCTAACTCAGTATTTCTGGTACGATTTTTTAAAAGGACAAAATTTTGTACATACGAAAATCAAGTATGTGCTGTGAACATTTATTTCCCATGAGATGCCAAAACACATCAGCAATTTTGTGTGGATATTGTAGATTCCGAGTTTGAAAACTGCATTGATGTTTGAATAGTGGTGTGTCTCTCTGTTATTGAATATTTTCCGCTAGATTTTTAGATGTTTTAGAGTAAAGATTATTAATGCAACAGGAGAGGGTTGAATAAACAGCAGGAGCTGAAGTGCTTTTGCATTTATACATGATAAGACACTGACTCACTCCAGTAGTTGTAATGAAAAAGTCAGGGTGGGTGGTGATTTGAACCCCGGTGAACCTCTAGGAGGAACATGATTGTAGGTTGCATTTGGAGCCTGGAGGGAAGAAAACTCCACAGTAAGAGCAGGGAGAAACTTCCCATCGAGAAGTTCGGTCCTCCCCGTAGCTTTAGCCGCAGAGGTGCATGCTGAGACCATGGAGAGCTGCTCTGTGGCTTCGCCCTGCATGGTGATGCCACCTCCGCACTTGGAATGACTGTTTTACTAGTAGGAGCCCTTGTCTTTGATGGTTACCCACTGCTGCTTCAGGAAAAAAGGTCCTATCGTTTGCCTGCTCTTCAGGGCATCTCGGCTGGCGTGGAGGAGAGGGTCGTCCCTGCTGTCCGCTACCCTTGCTCAGCTGAGGAACTTCTGGAGCCTCTGGAGCTTGTTCCCGAGGCTGCTTGCTGCCTCCCACAAAATCTTAACATTTATGTGGTTTTCACTGGTTTCTGGCCACACAGCTGTGAATAGCTGAACATGAATTGACCGGTCTTTTTACCTGCACTTGGTCATTGGGCTGTCATGGACAATGAAGGGCACTTGAACTTCCTCGCCTTAATTCCCCAATTTGCAGGGAACTTAATGGAATCTCAGCTGTGGTGTAAGTCGATGCCCACCCATAGCATGAAATGTTCCCTATTTCCCGGTTGTGACTGGAAAAATTCATTTGTCTAATGTAAGAGTACAGATGTGCTCAAAATGTCATTTAGCATCACTGGGAACTGTGGGGAATAAAGTTAGTATAAATAAATAATCACTGTCTCACAGTATAAAAGATAGAATCAAAATGCTTTGGTTCCAAATTCTGCTTTTCTTTGAACTGCCGGTAAGTACCTGGGAGGGGATATATAATAAAAATAGCTTTTAAAATGCTAAGCCGTGTTAGGAAAAATCACAGTTCTATTTAATTTTTAGCTATGCAAAGATTTTTGTCAAATTTGTATAATTACACATTTACGTTAGATTGAAGGACCTATATCAAATCAAGAAGACAGATACACTTTTTAGTTTTTTAAAACATTTATTTTTACAGTAGCTTTGAACCGTATTGCAAATTTCTTATGAAATCAGAAGTAAGTAAATATTTAACAAAAATGCTTTACTACTGTCTGCTGACTTAATCAAATAGTCTGCTGATGCTTCTAATCGTGTGTTAGGTAATACTGCCCTCAGAGGGCCAAGGTAAGTAAATTCATTCTCAAAACCACTGGCATTACTTCTGATATTTTACTTGACCTGACATTAATTACAGTTGTTTCTTTTAAAGAAAAATTGCATATAGTTAAGTTGTTTTGTTTACATTTATATAATTTTAGTTAATGCTCTTTAATTCACTCTATGTTGTTTCCTCCCCCCTGTTTATTAAATGATAGGGTAGGGGAACTGGGGTTTGATTTTTAACAAAAAAGTGCCTTAAAAAAGAAAGAAAAGGGAAAAAAAAAGGGGGGGGGAGAATAATATTTATGTATTATTACTGGTAAATCCATTTTAGTAAATTGATGGCAGAGAAGATGGAGATTTTTGGTGTTCTCTGCTTGAAGGGGGTTTGTTGGTCCCCCCACCCCTTTCCCTTAAATCTCACTTATGTCTGTGTGGCAGCTGTTGGTTCTTTAAAGGAAGCAAGTTTTTGAACTCAGGTTTCTGTTGCTTATCAGCACTGTATATTAAAGACATTTCCTTCACACCTCTAAACCCATTTACATACTGAAAAATGTAGATGTTTTGCAAAAGTGATTTTTTTTTTTTAAAAAATACATTTTTTTAATAATAAGATTAAATTACTGAATAATTTTTCAAGGCTTGCTAAATTTCCATATGCTTAAGGATTATGAGTGGTGAGACTAACAATAGCAACCATCAGGTCTGAGGTGAAGTATCGGTTTGAAGAGAGAGTTTGAGTTCTGAGGTGAAGTAAAAAAATCATGAACTTTAGGTGATACATTTGTCTAACATGGATTTGTTGACGACTCAGATGGTTTCTTAGAAAGCTGTTCAAAACTCAAACATTGCATCACTAGAATAAACATATTTTGTGAAATGTCCTGAAGTTAGGATTCTTGTTACTAGCTGTCAAAGGCAAAAAAGAAAAATCATTAAGTTTGCAGTAAAGAGGCGAATACAGAGCCACCCGTGAGGGTCATGTTCTAAACAAACCTTCATTAAGCATTCTTTGTTACTGCTGTTAGCCAGTGTATTATTAAGTACAACATTAATTAGAGTTGCATGTTATGAGGGTGTTCTTTGCATGAAGATCAGATTGCATTTTCATTTGCTTCAAGAATGTACTGCTGTCTTATTTAATCTTTTGGGTGTATTCTCTTGGTACTAATTAAAAAAGCAGACCCTACAACCCCAAATTGATTCTAAATTTATATTTTGTGTTTGTGTATGTATTTATTGTCTGTATGTGAGAGATACATTCTAGTGCCCCCTTTCTCAAGTAGTTTTTAAAAACTTTGACTAGAATTAAAATGATGTAGGAATTGTCTGTCTTTGCTGCAGTGGTTGAAATTAGAGACCTCTTCTTACTGTCTAATAAACAGATCCTAAAAGAACATGCTTTTCAACTTAGAAGGGTGTAAATTTAAGCAAAATAATAATTTAGCTTACATTAACTCAGCAGGAAAAAAAAGGGTACAAACTGATTAATTCTCTGTGGCAGATCCACTGCTTTTTTAAGTACGGCAGCTCCATTTCATTAAATTGTCAGATATCTTGTGGTTTTGTTAGCCTGCCTGGATGTCTCCTTTCTCGTGGAATTTCTTTTCACTTGAATTAATGAATTTCAGATGTAAATTTCCTGTTGTTTGCTTGTGTTGAGGTATTTGTTAAACATACACTCCAGATATCTTTATTGTCTTTATTATTATCTTTATTATTATCTTTATTATCTTTATCTAAAGTAATTTAATATTGCTCATACTGTACAATACACTTCCCCCCCCCCCCCCCCCGAACGTGGGGCTCGTAAGTTAGGAGACATGTGGAAGTGTTTTTTCTTTTAAAATTCTCTCCTGTGTTTTAGTATTTTTTTCTATGGAAGATTTCTCTTTCAACGCAGTTCAGTAAGCACATGTCTGTTAAGAAATATGGACTAAAATGTTTTTCTATCTTTAAGCAGATTATGTAGAAGGAATACTGTTATAAGAGAGCACCTAGAGTGCATCTTGAGAGCCATTAAACCACTTGAGCAGTGAACTGTTGACTGATACCACTGTTTACTTTAGTCTTGAAAAGTGTTCACCCATTTGTTAATTAAATTACAAAATAAATAAAGGGCAGATGATAAATATTCATGCATAGGCCTTGAAGGGGGATTGGAATATTGGTCACTTGAAGACAAAACTAGGGGAGTTTTTTGTCTTGTGTTTGTACAGACGTCTTGAAAACGTAGTGTGACTGTGATTCATATTGGGAAACCATTTAGGAGAAACATTCTTCAAAGAAATAAGTCTGTGAAAGAAATACATAGATCCTTATGAAGCCATAGTGCAATTGCTTTTAAATTACATGTCCTGTGTCTGGCTATAGCTTGCAGGGTGAAGACAGAGGTACAGCTGTGCTCACAGCTAAACTGGTATTTACAGGTATTTCAGTACTTGTATCTTCTTGTGATTAGCTTTTGTCCAAAGTCACTTGCTCTCTTCAGAGGAGGTTGGACGTGCTAGTCATACTCCTCTTATGTTTTTTCTCCAGGAAGAACATCAGCTGTATAACTCAGTAGATGATCAAAAATCTGTTCAGTTTTCTGATTAAGAGACTCTGAGTACGTAGCAGAGGCCAGATGCAATCTGAAGTGGTGTCCTAAGAGAAGAAGGAGTAAGTGATCAGGGAAATGCATGCTGGGTCTCTCAGGGCACCTGCTAGAACGGTGTCCTTTTCTACAGGTTTAGTCCTGGAGAGTGTGTATGTAAGTAAGTGAAGGCTTCTGTTCTTTCCTGAAGTGACTGATGGCTGTGCTTACCCTATCAGCTCTGATTCTTACTTAGAGCAGAGTCTGCTTATCTCCGTGTCCAGTTTATTCCTTACAGAAAGGAGGACCCTGTCTGAACCCTGAACTGTTGGCTGGCTGACCCGTTTTAGGCATGTTGGTATTCTCTCCATGCTGTCCTTGACTCTTTGCCAGTAGTTTTAGGTGCCTGCCTCCCAGTTAATGCACCTCCTAGATAAGATGAAGCTCTTGATAGATTTTAAACCTAGTAACAGGCACTTTCTTTTGTAACAGTCATTTACTGTTGCAACTAAATAAAATATAATTTATTAGAATTGTACATAAGATTCTTTTTATGGTCTGTTTAAGAAAGCAACTAGGATGTTAATATTTTTAAAACTTACATTGGATGATCGAATACATAAGGTTTTGTTTTGGCTTCAACTTTAAGTCCATGCAGATTTCAGCAAATTTGTCGCAGGGAGTATTTTAAATGTTTTTAAAATAAGAGTCATACCTTTACTTAGGCCTATAGTTATGTGATTTTATAGTATTCAGCGGACTTAATTCAAGAAATCTCTTTACCTTTTACGTAATGGTGATATAGTTTTCACTGTTGTTGGTATTAAAGTTACACATTTGTTTTTCCATACTGTACTTGTATTTCTTCTCCAACTTACAAATATCTCATACCTGTTGTTTTATTTTTTTGCTTTTATGTTAGATGGGATTTCCCATTGCAAAATCAGTTCAGACTGGCAGTGTCGGTAGGGCTGTTCCCAGCTGAACTAGCACTAGAGATCTGAGATAGAAAGCTCTGAGTCAATACAAATGTAACTAGCGCTATATCTGCTCTATTAATTTTGTGGTCAAATTAAGTAACACTTTGACTTTTTCCATTTTCTTTCTACTTGGATGAAAATGTCTAGATGACAAAATCAAGCAGGTATCCTGCTATCTAGAAGCAGGACACAACAGGAAGAGTTTTGCTACTGAGAAACAGGAGGCATAAGTCAGCACAAATAACCTGGTCTTCATTTTTCTCACTCTTTACTCTTCTTGATCTCCTACTTCCTACCTTGCTTCTCTGCTTAAATGCAGATACATGGCTGCAGTTAGATTTTTTTTTTTTTTTTTTTTTAAAGCCATGGACATCGTGAAAATCCTTACAAGTTGTGATTGGGGTCAGCAAGGCCATATTAACAATTCCCATGTTGAACTTCAGTGACAATTAGTTGATTGCTCCGATGGAAAGGTGAAGATGCAATTAATGAATTTTTACATTAGCTTTTAATGGAGTAATCTCCATGTCAGATGGATGTAAACTTCTTTCTGGCCTTTGAATTGTCTAAAAGCTACGTAGCTACAGTTAACTGGATGCTGAGGTGGTAAATGGCACTGAAGGGCTGGGTGTAGCCCAGGAGCGGTGCAGCCCCTGGGCTGGACAGTTCCGAGCATTTTGAAAATGGTGAGAAGTCTTAGGCATGGTTGGAGATTCTGCATTGTTACATATACTTTCTTTTTTAAAATATTCACTCGTACAATGATGAAACAGTGACTTTATTTCAAGTCTTAGTAAGTACTTGTACGTATGTTACTTGGCAGAGTTGACAGAAATCAAAGACGAGGGAAAGTTGGGCATATCTAAACTCACCTGTACTTAACTGAGTAATTGCACTTTAAAAATGAAATTGGTGCTGAGATTTTGGTGTGACATTGTAAAGTATAATGCTGTTAAAGAGATTTTTCAACCTTGCATAGCAAATAAGTGGCATTAATGAAGCTGTTGTGTCTTTGCTTACCTGTTCTGTATGTTTCTGGTGCTGAATACCTCATGGCTAGCAGAGTCTTCTGCTCAGGCTGGGGTAGGGGGAAGGTGGAGGTAGTGGGTTTATTGGTGGACTTACCTCTTAAAAGGTAATTGGCTTCTATGTTTTCTATATTGTTCCTTTTGCTTTCAGATATATTTGTTAAGTATAATTTGTGTAGGTTCTCCTGTTTACCCCCAATCTTCTTGTATTTGCTTAGTGTATGTTTTGAGGAAATTAATGTTTTTTACTTTGGCTCAGCAGGATAAATGTTCTACCTTGTAGTAGTTTAGATTTCATTTTGCTATTAAAAGTCAAGCTGTAGTGCTTATTTTTGCCTGCAGCAAATTTCAAATTGTTTGTAGGTGTAAAGATGTAGGATTTTGAAGAGTATAGTGTGATAAAATTTAGAATTATAGAATATTACTATACAGTGTTTGTAACTTCTTCTTCAGTGATGCCTGTAGCATGATTGTGTAGTCCAGACTTACCACTGCAATTCTGTTTTTCCTTCTTTAGGAAGTTAAGGTTTCCTCTGCAAATTAAAAATGTCTGAAAAGATTCTGGTATAATTAATGTTAGGCACTGCTAATATGCTATGTTTTTTTACTATCAAAGGTTTATTTCTACAGTACTAATGAACATTTTTTTTCCCCCTCCTTTAGGAGAATATATAAAAAACTGGCGGCCAAGATATTTCTTGCTAAAGACAGATGGCTCTTTCATAGGCTATAAGGAGAAGCCCCAGGACGTGGATCTGCCATATCCACTCAACAACTTTTCAGTGGCAAGTATGTATTTCCAATATTTATTATTCTGTCAGCATATTGACATAATATCTGCTACATACTGCTTCATGTGTAATTCAGAATTTAATGATAGCACTGGAAGTTTGATGCCATGTGTCAGACTAGTGCACCACTATTCTTATGTCCAGTCCTATAAGGTATGTTTACAAGAAGGCTGGAGAGGGACTTTTGACAAGGGCATGTAGTGATAGGACAAGGGGTGATGGGTTCAAACTGAAAAAGGGTAGATTAAGATTAGATAGAAGGAAGAAGTTCTTCCCTATTCGGGTGGTGAGGCAGTGGAAGAGGTTGCCCAGAGAAGCTGTGTCTGCCCCATCCCTGGAAGTGTTCCAGGCCGGGTTGGACGGGGCTTCGAGCAACCTGGTCTAGTGGATGGTGTCCCTGCCCATGGCAGGGGGGTTGGAACTAGGTGATCTTTAATGTCCCTTCCAACCTGATCCATTCTATGATTCTATGAGCATTGAAGATTTTACTATAGGTTAGTTTTTTAATATTTTTGGAAGTTCTCATTTTTGTGTGTGTCTGAAGTGTCTGTAACTAACAATAACATTTGACAAATGATAGCCTAAGAAGAAAATCCCTGGAAAGCTTACCTTTATTCGGATCATTGACCTCCTTTCTCTTTTTCAGTAGTATCTCTGAATTCACTTGGAAACTCAAATCAATTAGAAAATTATCTAGACTGTCAAATGACACAAAATCATGCTAAATTATTTTTCTCTTGGATAATCAGGTAATCAGCTCTCCAGCCTGGTTAATCAGTAATTTCAAGCAATCAGACAATTTGCATATATTAGCAAAGCTACAGAGTCTTGGATAAAGTAAAGACAGTTTGATTTTGTTTTTCCAAGAATGTTTCTAAAAGACAAATCTGTAGTTTTTTTGACCTGGCAAAGTGAGATTGGTAGAAGACTGTTTCTGAACAGAAATGAAAGTATTTGAGGAGGAAAACTAACGGGGCAAAAAATCTCCCTGAGTATGAGTTGTGAATATCATAGCTAGATGCTTTCAAAGGAATGCTAGAAGATTCACCCAGTTTCTTTTAAAATTGTATTAGCATACTGCAATGCAATAAATGGCGGTGTTTTGTTTGATAGAGGAGGATTGGAGCCACAAGAGCATGGGTACTTAGGTTAAGGGTTCCCTTCATCTGCATTGTTGAAGATGGAACAAATGCTACTGACACTGAATTTGCCTATTTTCTTGATAAAATTGTTCTGAGATTGACTCAGCCTTTGTATACAAAGTAAATTGGGTATTTTATTTGGTAAGAAAATTATCGTGTACTCAGAGCCCATGTCTTGTCCAACAACTAGAGGAAGAAAAGTTTGCACATTCTGATACTGTCACAGGTCTTACAAGTGATAGTGTGTAAGCCTTCTAATGATATTAGAGGCTCATTTTGTGTTGTTGCTATTCAGCATAAAAAGCAGTGATGTCTTTGGGTTGTTCATGTGAGTAGGAACTGACTGGATCATAGGCCATTATTCCTTAGTTACTGCTCTGAATATCCTAACCTACTCATTTACAGCAATTAATAGTTTCCTAGATACTTGTTCTTTCAGCTGCGCATTGACAAAATTTCGTAGAACTACAGTAGGGTTTTTTATCCTGCTTTACCATGTTATTCATTGCATATTTAGGCTTCCTTTGCTGCAGCAGCTAGAAG
Organism: Podiceps cristatus; assembly: GCA_000699545.1. Classification (NCBI taxonomy): domain Eukaryota; kingdom Metazoa; phylum Chordata; class Aves; order Podicipediformes; family Podicipedidae; genus Podiceps; species Podiceps cristatus. The sequence continues at coordinate 36,982 of KL258446.1, forward strand.
AATGATTCAAATGGTATTTCTGCTAAGTGAAGAAATGCATCATTAGCAATTAACTAGAATGAGTTGATACTGGTGCGGTTGTTTTTGTTTGTTTTGATACCTAGAGGTCATCTTATGTAATTCTGATACTAGAAATGCTGCTCCTGAACTTTGCCTTGATGGAAATTGGAAGATTTCATATTGTTTTCCAAAATTATGGCATCACCAGCGCTACTTCCCACCTCTACTCCCCCTCCCCCCCCCAAAAAAAAAAAAAATCCTTTCTGCAACTAGCAACCCCCATAGGTCTGATTATTAGGCAATGTAAGCTAAAGGAACAGGCATGCAATATTATTGAAGAAATACAGCTTTGGTAAGCAAGATGGGTTTTCACTCATAAAAATAATCCAATAAAATTAAGTGAAGTACCTATGTGGAATTCTCAGGATGAAAAGACAAAGGTCTTCTAGATTTGGAATATTTGGATAAGATTCTAGTTTTTAACTTGGTTTTAATTAAATGAATTATGTTTGATCTTGAGTAAGAAGTACAAAATTACATGATGCACGGAAAAGTTGAAAATATGAATCAGTATGGTATTACAATCCTTTGCAATTTAGAGTGTAAGTTTTTTGTCAGTTATTTTATCTGTCTGAAGATGAGATTGTCAGTAGAGCAAACAAAACCAACCAAACAAAACCACTATATGAATGAAGCGGATCTCATTGGCAGTACCTGGTAAATGTCAAGAACTGGTCTCATGGCCTCTGATCCAAGAGTTCCTGGGCTGCTGCAGTAGGTTTGTGGCCACAAGCAGTGCAACATATTTTTCCTGTAATAGTGAAGTACGTTTTTCATAAATTACTAGCCAGGCAGATGGAGTGTGAGATCACTGTTAATACCATCTTGATTAGATTGGCAGAGACTTAAAGATATGTCTTTATAGTCCTATCTTCATGTAATCTTTGTAGCTATCTGTAAAGTGAGAGTGTGGTCTCAGTCTACTTTTTGCTCTCCAAATGATAGACATCTTTGGCTCTTGCTTACAGCTTGTTATTTAAGCAGAAAAGGCCAAGGCTGTGGTATTATTTTCGAAGTGCTGTTGAACATTGGAAAGTTTGCACAGCTCTGCTTTGTATGATACTTGTTCTGTAGTTAAAACTTATATATTCAGCTCTGTCAAACTGATTGCTTCCATCATACAGGTATTTTCCCACCAGCGTCCGCTGCCTTCCACTCCTGCGACACCAGGCTTACTTTTGCAAAAGGCTCTTTCCCAGGCATAGTATCATTTTTCCTAGAGTGGCTCTCTCATCTCTTCCAAGATAACTTTGAAGTCCCACACCTGAGCGTTACTCTCTCCCTGGTCTTGTGTTGTCCATGTACTCTGTCGGGAATGACAGGAAGGCCAGAGAGAAAGAAGTTATTTTATATACTGCTAACAGTATTTCCAGTGGTAGATATGTCTCTTAATAAAGCCTTTCTCATCAGGTGGTGTTTTGTCACAGGATGGAGTGTTCAGAGGCCATCCCTTTTCCGTGGGGTGGCCTGGGAGGAAATGGGGGGAAGGTGTTGGGAAATGGGTGTGTAAATGGGTACAAGCTTTACGTAGAGACGCAGGGCCTGAGGCAGTGCACGCACACTTCAGCCCATTGCCAGCCGCCCAAAATGCAGGGTAACAGTGTGGACCTGAGATGGGGGTGGGTGATCTGTCTTCCTGGAGCTTAAGTATGTCTCTGAAGATGAGATGGAGTCAGTTGGAGAGTATGACGGAGAGGGGCTGGACGGAACTGAACCCTGTCAGAGGGTACAGGACTGGCCCCTCAGTGTCCTGAGTGGGGGCTTCGCCTCCCTGCAGCTGCTGCTCTCCCGCCTTCAGGCACATGCAAAAGTCAGCCGTCACACCCCACACAGCATCTGCGGAGCTGCTGCAAGGTTTCAGGGATGAACAAACCAGCCAGACCTGGTGACACTGGACAGCATGCAGGAATCACTCTGGTTTCTCTCCTGTGGAGCTAGTGTAGTCTATACCGAAGAGTCTTTTTTTTTAACATGGGAGTTCAGAGCGCTGTGTATTTGAAGTATGCTTTTACTTCCTTAATGCTCTTCCCCTGACTTACAAAAAGTTGTGCTATCTAACCATGTGGTTAAAGAGAAATGAAGGTGATATAATTACACTAGTGGGAATTTCATTGTGGAAGCTTAAAATTGGTTGATACTGGTTTTCAGAGGTAAATTCAGAAGTGTGAGTAAATTCAGAAGTGTGAGCTTACCTGAATTGGCAGGTTTAAAATCCATTTAGCTCCTTTCAGGTAGAGACAAGCAGTTGCAAGTAATCAAGCTATTGTAGCTTGAAGACATACTCTTGATTGACTGAGTGGGTGTGTATTCCTAGCCCACTTCAACAGCAAAATAAAATATGTTAATGTAAATTGCTTTTGCTTAGGCATTTATGCAGTCAGAACCAGTTTAAAAATAATTTGGATTTGATTGGTGTAGCTTCTCTGTACAGGCAGAGCCCTGAAAAAAAATGTCCTGGCTTTTAGGAACCCAATATGCTTCTTTGGAACAAAACTCATACTCTGGGTGACAGGATGTGTACCCTCAGTGCACACCCTCCCCCCCACCCCAACAAAAAACCCAACATGGCCTCATGATGCTCTTTTTAACTAGTCCAATGTTGGCTAAGGAAAATCAACACTGTTTTGTGTAAAACACCTTGGACTTTGATGGCCATCATTACTGGAGAAAGCAGAGTGGGAAAGAAGAGTCAGTTGCTTCAATTCTATTCAAGGAGCAGTTGTGGCTTTACTGATAATAAAATCCTTCCCCCATATGCAATGAGTATGTAGGTAATCACATGGCACGTTTCAATGAGGCATCTCTAAGAATTGGCCCTTTGCCTTCATTTTGATCTTTACGTGGGAATAATTAGGACGAGCTGTATCCCTTCACAGTAGCCTTTGAGCTTTGTCCAAAAATGATGCCACCTGGAATTTCTATTGTATCTTGAAAGATAGTACTTTCTAAGCATTTTGTGGTACAGCTCCCCTCTTTCTTGTCTTTGAAAAGAAAAAGCAAATTCTAGTTATTGTGAGAGAGTAACATTTGATAACATATTTTCCTTTGTTTTGTTTTATTTTTTCTTTGTGGAAATGATTCTTGATGAACCGTGGCTATTCTGAATGGAGAAGCTGTGCTACTTTTTCTTAGTCTTAGTCTTTCAGTGGGCCAGAGACAAGGCTTTATTATTTTTGGGATTTAAAAATCTTTAAAACATGGAAATTGAAAGGTTTCAGGGGAATGATGACAGGACTGCAAAGAATTCCAAAGAGACTCTCTAAAGAAATGGATAGGAAAATATATATCTATATTTTAAATGAGATTAAATTATGCATCAAAATACTTTGGCATTAGGCATGACCTTGCATGCAACTCCACAATTAACTTTTTAATGAGATTTAAGTTTTAAGTCCCAGGTTTTTTTAGTTGGCACAGCACTGGATGACATGGTCCCAGAGATCAGCTTATTACTGTAGATACTCATAATAACAGCATAGATTTCATTCCAAAATAATAATGGTAAATTGAATAAATAATGTTCATTCAACACTGAAAATACTTGTGGGAAGAAAAGGGCAATGTATGTGTAATGTGCTGCATATGCAAATACATCTATGGAGTTTCAAACTCAGATCCAATGTGTGAAACCAATATTTCTGTGTTTGATGGGGAAGTAATTTACCTTTCTGGAAAACTGGACCAGTAATTCTTTGGGAGGCTTTCATATTACATATGGATAGTTTCTAGGTGGTATAGTTGGTATTCTGTCATTTGACTTAAAAGCTTGGATTCACTTGTTGGCTTGGGTCATAAAAGAAACAGAGTTCCATTTTAATGGACAGTGCTTTCTCAGACACCAGTATAGCATACTGTAATTTCCAATTATCTCTAAACCAGGCCTGTATGAACATGGTAGGTCAAAGTTGAAGTTTATAGCCAGGTCTGAGAGTTTTTATACTGGTTCCATTAATAAATTCGGGGTGTTTGAATGAAAGACAGAGAAGGATGTATAATTTTACTGTTTCTCTGAAAACAAACTAAACCCCAGGCAAAGCCCAACAATAACATGCAGAAATCTATTTTTATTCTCCCTCTTTGCATGAAGGAGCAAGTAGCAAACTAGTTGTAATGACAGAAAGACATGGATGCTACTTCAGTACTTTTTGGAGTGTTAGAAATAAAAAAGACTTTCCAGCATGAAGTACCTCAAGGATAATCTTTTCAGCTTCAAGGAATATAATCAAGTTGTTTGTGTTTATTATGCAGTCATATATGTTGATCTGTCATCAAAGCACATACAATTGCTCGTCATGAGCCAGGCCCCACAGAAGTGGGATTTCTACCCGTACAGAACAAAAAGTCAGTCACTGCTCCAAAATACTAAAATTCCAAATATAAAACAAGGGACAGCAGATGGATGCAAACAGATGGGAGGAGTATGAGAAAACAATGAGACAGTATTAGCCTGTAGTACAGGCAGTGGTCTCAGCACATCAACAACTAATCCATTGTCAAGGGTAAATTTTTACTGTCTTCCCCTTCTTTTTTCTCTCCTTCCTTTTCCCTCTCCTGTTTTTTAAGACATGGTGAAGGAGAGTTTTAAGGAGGATTTAAAACAGAACCAGTATGGCAAACAGAAATTAGAAGTGGTTTTGAGAAATGATGCTGAAATTGGAACAGTAGGATGGGTGGCATTTTGATACTGAATGAAGAGTGATACCAAGGATGAGGGTAGGCTGTGGATACAGACCATGTTGAAAAATCTACCTGTATTTGAAGTGAAAGAGCTGGGTGAGAAATGAGGAATGCGGAGAGAAAAGTGATATGATGAAAGGGACAATGGAGAAAAATTATCTGTTCAGCAGTTTTGGGCATGGCATTTTTAGGGGAAAACTCCATTTGTTGGGACCAAGGAAGGGATGTTAAATTGTTCACGTAAATCTCTCTATGACCAAACTTATTTTTAGGGGTCATACTCCCCATAGATAAAATGTAGTGAGAAAAGGACAGAGCTTTTTGGAAAGCCTCAGAAAAGTGGGTTTCCCCTAGGGACTAGGTAAACAAGTGGGACAATTGAGAGACAACCGAGCTGAGGGGGAGGG
>KL258447.1:0-10767 GCA_000699545.1 Podiceps cristatus
CCCCCAGCCTGTATTGATACCGGGAATACGGGGGTTTCAGGACATTCTGAGTTGCCAGCTGTAGATTCCACTGAGTATCCGAAGAGATTAGTCTATACTCATGATCTGCATTCAGACAGCTGAAGCTGGATGATATGAATTGTATGGTTCTAAATTTCAGATGGCTTGCAGTGAGACTATAGATAAGAGGGAGTGAAAATATGACTCTTAAAACACCTACTGTCTTCGGAACATGTGTTCCATCAGTTACATTTCAGCAGCATTTAGAAAAGCACAAAATTCACCAGCATAGTCTGTTTCTGAGACATTTATCCTAGAGATTTTGAAGTGGTCAAAACAGGTGGTTGATATAAAAATCCAAAGAGGATTTGATTCAGTGAAAAATCTCAGGCATTGCCTAACGTCGAAAGTCAGCAGTCTCTGACTGTCATGGTTTAACCCAACCAAATACCACACAGCTGCTCTCACTTCCCCTCAACTCCAGTGGGATGAGGAGGAGATTCAGAAAGAAAGGAAAACTCATTGGCTGGGATAAAGACAGTTTGCCAGAGAGCATAGAAAAAGATAATATTATATATTAGTTATTAACAATAATATTAAAACATAGCAATAATAGAACATACAAAACAAATGATGCACAATTTCTCACCACCTGACGAGCTGATGACTGATACAGCCCATCCCAAGCAGCGATCATGGAGCAAAACTGAGAATGATCTCAGAATGATCCCAAGCAATTACCCCAGCAGTGATCTTGGAACCACAAGTTCTGGAGGGAGTGAGTGAGGGAACGAACAGACAAACGAACAAATGAAAGCCCAAACGAACAGTGTCTGGCCCACTGGCCAACACCCACTTATAGACTGGGCACGACGTCTATGGTATAGAATACTTCTTTTGGCTGGTTTGGGTCAATGTACTGGCTATAACCCTTCCAGGTTTTTGCACCTGTGCATTGGCAAAACTTGGCAAGCTGAAAAAAGTCCATAATTTCTTAGCAACAACTAATAACATCAATGTATTATCAACATTCTTCACATAAGAAAACCCATACTAAATCCAAACCACGGTAGCTACTGGGAAGAAAATTAGTTCCATCCCAGCCAAAAACAGGACACTGATACATCACTCATGATATATTAACAGTAGTAGAGTGGGAAGAAGTTAATTGGAACTAATAAATGATGCAATTTTTGACTTGTTCCTGGTTTTATGGGAAAGCAGTGTCTGCAGATGAGTATTGCACATCTACAAATCTACAGGACCACTCAATGAAGCCTTTCTAGACATGCAGAACCATGAACTGTATTTTCCTGCAGGCTGATTTGTAAATGACTAAAAGCATTAAATCTGCAAACTCTTTTCTGAGATCTAGGGTAAACATATATGAAGAGCATTTTGAGATCCTCAGTCCAGGGCTCCACTGAGCAATGCAACAGGTCTGAATTAAAAAGCTTGTTTATGAGGTGGACTTGAAAATTCTGTTTTTCAGAAAAGCTGTTGATTCAGAAAGGCAAATGGCAGTGCAACCAGTATATTCTTTTATACATTTTTATCAAGGAACCTAATTTAACACAGGTGAGAGGAATCACACATAAGATATGCCTACTTCACTACATTGTCAAAAGCTCAGGTTCATGAATCCTTGCTTCAAAGTATTTCAGCATTTTGACCGGATCTTCTATACCCTTTGCTAAGTAGCTATTTGCCAAAAAAAATTCCCACTCTAGCCACTTTTAGTGTGGCCAGCAGGACCAGGTAGGTGATAGTGCCCCTGTACTCAGCACTGGTGAGGCCGCACCTTGAGTACTGTGTTCAGTTCTGGGCCCCTCACTACAAGAAGGACACTGAGGTGCTGGAGCGTGTCCAAAGGAGGACAACGAAGCCGGTAAAGGGTCTGGAACTGAAGCCTTATGAGGAGCGTCTGAGGCAGCTTGGGTTGTTTAGTCTGGAGAAGAGGAGGCTGAGGGGAGACCTTATTGCTCTCTACAACTACCTGAAAGGAGGGTGTAGCGAGGTGGGGGTCGGTCTCTTCTCCCTAGTAACGAGTGCTAGAACGAGAGGAAACGGCCTCAAGCTGCACCAGGGGAGGTTTAGGTTGGATATTAGAAAAAGCTTCTTCACCGAAAGGGTGGTCAGGCATTGGAACAGGCTGCCCAGGGAAGTGGTTGAGTCTCCATCCCTGAAGGGATTTAAAGAACGGATAGATGCGGTGCTTGAGGGCATGGTATAGATGGACTTGGCAGTGATGGGTTAATGGTTGGACTCGATGATCTTAAGGGTCTTTTCCAACCTTGACAATTCTATGATTCTATGATTCTTCATAGTTCATGATTTGTTGATCTTTCTCCTTACCTGGCTCTCATGCCTTCTCTTTTCTGAATTCTGCCAACTGCCTTTGTAGGATACTTTGTTTCCTTCCTTTGCCTTCACCTTCAGCTTCAGGTTTGCCTTTGTTTCCCCTTCCTCTTTTCTTTCCCCTTCCCCTTCCATTTTCCTTTGTTACCTCTCCACTGCATGCTTCTCAGGGTAAGAAAAACAACATATTTATATTTGTACATTCATTTGCAAATGGGGCCTGTTCTTGATTAACCTTCCATTACAGTTATAAATATAAGTTTAAAAAAAAAAAAAAATCATAGAGGGTTGGAATGTGACGAATAATGCTGTCTGTCCAGATTTCTACAGGGTTCAGTTAGCCATTTCGTGTGCTAACAGAGTAAGTTGCTGAAAAGGCTGTCTTTCAGAGTCTAAGAATGTGTTCTTACCACTTCTGGACTAAGAAAGACAGAATCAAAATTTTATTTTAACCACAGTTAGGTAGAGTTTATAGTAATTTATGAAAGGAAGATGCTCTTTTTGAAAGCATCCTGCATAGTAAATATCTGAACATTTTCAGTTCTTTATTGTCTGACCCAGACTATAGTATTCACAGAATAGTCAGTTCTGTTGTTCAAAATATAAAACTGACATCTGTTTACAACTTATATCCTTATGATGTACAACATTTTTACTAAATCTGAACATTTAAAAATAACTATATCCACATTCTTCTGGAAGCTTTTTACATAAAGTGTGAAAACATATGTATAAAAGCAGGTGTATGTGTAACCTTATTGTGATTTCTGTTTGTGTATAAACATATATATTTGATTACTGTTTTTCATTCCTTTACACATTCTTATTCTTTATGATTTATTCTTTCTTTCTGACTATAAAGCAGTAAGTGCCAACACCTCAACAGTAATGAAGCATATATGTCTGCTTTGAATACATTATATTCATAGCACTAAAGAAAGAGCGTTTGGGGAACTTTTAATAACAATACAGCATGTGTTGCTCTTCTAATGTTTTACCTTTGCTGCTTCTGTAATAACGATCAAGTTTGTTACATTCATGCTACAGGTGGAAACGTTTTTGTGGTTTGCATAATTCTACAATAATGTACTTTATTGAAATACGAGCGAGAAAAATCTCTTTTAGATTAATACATTTTCTTTTAAATTCAGTTTCTGTATTCTAGGGCTTACAGGATCTTAAAAATAACAAAAAATGCTAAAAAAACAAAAACAAAAACAGACATTATGGAGTAAATTCTATTGTTTTTCTCTCTAATTAAATAAAATATTTTACTTTTTCTGGTGACATCCATTCATATATGTAAGATAAATTTTTCACTGAAGTAGTAGCAAACTATATAAAAGAATACCAAAATATCTGTAGTATCTGACTTATTGTGTAAAGTGAATAAAAATATACTGGGAAAAATGGAGAATTCATATGAACTTGGATTGCCAGAAAAAAATCCACATAATTTCTCTCATAAATCCAAACAGGAAGGAAAAAGGAAATGCTCATTTATAGTATGAAACATGATATACCATATTCCCCACAGTAATTAGGTAGAGTGAGGTAGGGAAAATCTCTCTCTAGTTGGAGAAAAGCCTTCTACCTGCATCATATAATCTCGTACATGAAGTCTGATGATGTAAAAGGAAAATCATATTATGCTCTCAATTTTTCTTTGGACTTTTTTTAAAAAAACTCCCTTTATTATATTTTACATTGTTCCCCCTGCTTTCATAACTTGAGAATTACCTCAATCATATTAAATTTCATTCTTGATAGAATAAGTCTACTCCACTTTATCTGACATAAATTACTACTGGATATCGATATCTGGCAACAGAAAAGTATTTTTAATATTTCAATATGCATTTCTCTCCATGGACCTCAATGAATCCAATTCACAACCATTGTTCTGGTTGAAAATTTGGTCAAAACCCAAAGCAACACAGAAATCACCTTCTCCTTGAAAATCTTGTTAGACCAGCATTCAAGATAAACTCACTAATATTTTCAGTGCTGCCCTCCAGTACTTTCTGCCATTCATAGGCTCATCTCACAAAGTACATCTCTATAATTGGCATTAATTGGCATACTGATTGGCAGAGCATAACCTACCATGTCATGCCTAGAAGTGGTCCATCTATGTCAATACCGAAGGAGAAGAGGTGGAATGCATGCAGCAGAATTCAATGTCACTAATCAGGATGGAGGACAAGACTTACAGTCTTCAGGGTATGCTGTCCATTATGATGCTCAGCCACTGAAATTTAAAAATGGAAAAATGTACTTTTCCTCTCTATGCCATTTGTGAGTTAACACAGATGTCAGGAAAATGACCACTTTATCTTTCCTCTTGAGCCCTCTGCACCACTATCACCACCCCCGCTCTTTTTCTGTCACTCTTGATTACATCCTGAGTCTGGTCTTTTATTGCGTTGCCCAAAGATATTCTACCAGTCATTTTGGACTCCATCTCTCTTTTACCCTCTTCTCTCACAATTACTTCTATGCTTTCTTCTACAGTGTTTAGAAGAAGTGATGACCAACTGTCCTCCTACAGGTTGGCTATAAGGCCATTACTATCTCAAAAATATCCTCAGTACCTGCTTTCACCACTACACCTAAACAAGCTAGCTGACAAAAAAAAACCAAAAAACAAAAAAACGAAAAAACAGCTTTGAGAGACATAATAAAGGAGATATATTATAATGGAAGATTGATGCTCCACTGCATCTTTTATCTATGTCTTCTTTTCCGAGATTTTATACACTTTTGGGCAGGGCAGATAGAAACCACCAAATGTATTGCAAGCACAACCAATGAATGAGAACAATAGAAGTTTAGCAACAACAGAATCATGCACAACAGGAACGTATTTCATGTGTGTCTTCTCTTCTGACTGTGAGAGGAGTCGCTTAAAGATGCATTTATTTATGCAAAGGAGAAGGCTGATGCTTTCTCACCAATGCAGTGGGACTTCAGACTACGGGCAGCAGATGCGCAAGGGTTATTTCATATGGAACAGCCTGAATGTTCAGTCTGCTTATTGAGGAATGTATCTCTTAATACAGATCACCAAACTTCGCTATACTTCTACAGGATTAGGTCATTAGTGTATACTACTTTGAAATAAATTTTCAGAAATTAAAGATGATATTAAGGCTGGAAAGTGATATAATATTATATACTGTAATATTTTTTCCATTACATTAAACATGAAAAATCTAAACACTTTATAAAAGAACTGGTAATTGCTATATGAGTGGACATGAGTTATATTTCTTTATATTAATTCCTGACATTTCTGTCATGAATCGTCATGTCATGTTCAGCTCAGTCACATTAGTTTATAACAGGAGAAAACAAACATGACAAAATATGTCATAATAACCCAGATAATATGTCAGAATTTTTTAGGAAAAAAACATCTCTTTCTTTCAGCTTGGACATTATTCTTCCCCACCCCCACCCCCCCACAACCCACCCCCCAAAAAAAAAAAAAAAATTGTGTGTTTCTCTCTTTTTTTTGTTGTTGTTCAATGGTATTTTTATATGTATTTCACTAAAAACAGACAGCTAAAGGAACGTTTATAAGCTAACAACAAAAATAAATGGAAACAATTAAATGCAGCTTGTAATATTGGGAAGAAATTTTGTTAGTCCTCTTTTCATAATTCATTCAAGATGAGAAGCTGGCATTGAAGCATAACATGAGATCTTGATTATATCCAGTTTTAAAGAGAGACTGCTTATAGTTCAAGCAGGTTAAGTGATCTGGTCAAGGTTATAGTGTGAAACTACGTATTGAATTTATTTTGGAGCATGGTACACCTCAGTTTCCCTGTATACCATACTGCTTCTTCATTTCTGTTTTAAATCAAGAATCAACTCAGCATGGTACAAAGTACACCAGAACACTCTGTACTGAAAAACGAAAGCACCAGATGCTTGGTGCAAAATGTAAAACTTGTCAAAAAGAGTCACAGAGAAGCTATTTTTTAAGAATGTTTTAGTATGTAATCTTCTTGTTCCAAGGTTTGTCCAGATTTTTATAAAAATTATAAAAGGTGATACTATAGACTAACGCTGTTTGCAATTTGCAGGGACCATTTTGTTGTCAACTGGTAGTCTTCTCCAATGTTTTTCATTATTAAGGGAACCAATTAAAACATATTCAGACTATGCTACATATGTTAAGTACATAATTTGTAGAAAATTCTTATCTGTCCATTACCTTTATTCTATTGCATTTTCTTCTCCCTGTCTTGGGGTACTGGACTCACTTTTTTCCCTTTTAATAAGAGTTTTGTGTTAAAACTGGCATGTTGAAATGCCTGACATGAGAATTCTCAAACTGTCTTAACTAGATTTTGGCATTTAATAAGCTGTAAACTGCTGAAGCTATTTGCAGATGAAGTCTCATTTTTGTCCATCAGCAGGAGGCTGGGAGCGTAATTAATTGAGTGAAAGTTAAAAGACGGACAGCATGGTTACATTTATGCAAATATTGCAGGAGAACATCTAACAGAAAAGAAAAATAGCTTGTAACTGATTGGTTTGTTTTGGACCAAAATCCACAGGGTCCATTTAAACATTGCAGATTGTGCATATGACAATTAAGACCTATAGTGGTGGGGTTTTTTTAATATACTTTCTGCAATGGAAAAAATAATAGAAAAAGAGAACCTTCACTAACAGTCAAAGTTCCAAATCCAGTGAGACAATTCTACTTCTGTTTCAAGCTTTTTTACTGCTCATGAATGTTAAAATAGATTAAAAAAAAATGGTATTACAAAAATCATATGATGCATGTGCCTTCAACCATATGCCAGTCTCTGCTGTTTATTTCTTTTATTCATATCCCAGTCATATGCATCCTGGTACACCAAAGATTCTATTTAATTAAAGTTAGTTAAAAGCTTAAACCACAGAGATCAGGACAGCTGCTAGAGGTATTAACCTGGGTGCTGCTTAGGGTGATCAGAAGCTCTTTCATTTATTCTGGTTCACATTATATTTTCTTTCAAGGCATATTGTTGTTTGGTGTTTTTTGGGTTGTTTTTGGGGGTTTTTTGTTGTGGTGTTTTTTTTTTTTTTTTTCTTTCCTACTGGCTGCTACTGTGTATTGGAATGATTCCCAAGTTAAAACTAAAAGCAGTAAATATGAACATTTGGATCAAAATCCTTTCCTTTTTATAACTTTGGGGCTTGTATTATGTATTTACAAGATAACAATTGCAACCTTGTTCATTGATTTTTGACTATGAATGAAGAGTATGATGTACAACAGATAAAACTTATAAAGAGATTTAGATAGGGAATTTAAACTCTAGTTCCTCTTTCATCCTTCATGTGGCTTAACTTGATCATCTTATTCCAGCACAGTAACAACTGGCAAGTAATTTAGTTTTATTAGGCAGAGGAAATAGTGTGTTTATTTATTATTTATTTATGGTCAGTATAATGTGCACAGATTTCCACTGATCTCAACATGCTTGGATTTGATGGATTCTTCCTGTATTCCATGGCATTGCCCGATATACTAGAATCAGCTCATACTAAAGCTTGGAAAGGATAGGAAGAACACACCTTTAGGAAGTAAAATGGTAACTATTTTCTACATCTGTATCAAGAGGAAAATAAAACCACTTGATTCTCATTCATGATAAGGCTTTACACTGCTTGGCGATGCAAAGTGTCAGGCGTCTTTAGGCAACACTACTTGCTCTGTGTGGGGAAGTGTCTCAAGTATCTGCTCAACTGTGGAATCTGGAGGGATACCCGCTAACCCTATTCAGATACGTTACCATTTTAACCTAGGCTTGCCTCAAAGAAAATTACGATGGAAAGCATTATTATTATCTCATGAGGTCTAAGCACTTCTCTTTGAAGTCTGTAGTTATATTTTATTCCAAGTATAATTTACAAATAAATTAAACTTCTTAAACTTCTGAATGCAAAGAGCAATATAAACCAACATCTTGCTGTCTGTTTAAACATGGCAAGATTAAAGTTCTATAGCATGTTTCTGAACGCAATTGTGAAAAAGTGGTGAAAAACAACTTAAAGTAGATAAAGAGAAGGAAATCCTGCAGAAGACTAATTTTAATCAGGCTTAGCACTGAAGTTAACTTTAGATTCCCTAATATGTCAGAAGTTTATTGTTTAATATTAAACATCAAACCTTTAGTTTAAAATAGTTAACTATTAACAAGTAATCAACTTGCTAATGGGCATCACTTAACTGCTATTTGTCAGGTCTCTAATAGCTCTTCCAGTCCCATCAGTGGCTAGAAGAGTACTCATCATTCCATTCACTTAAAAAAGTGGAAAATATTAAATGTGTCAATTGCTCAATGCTCTAATATAATGCAACCCAGTGGTTGAATAGTGGAGATACCGCTGATGTCTTAAAATATTCAGGATAAATCAGTGCTATCTCTTTCTACATTATAATGTTTCCATTAAATCTGGCGTTACAAATTGTAAATGGTATTCAGCTGATAAATATTTCCAATGATCTGTATGATGCCTGAAAGTAATTATCAGTCTTAAAACATATACGTATGTGGAAAAAACCAAAACCAAAAACAAGAACAGAAAACCCCACAACACTACATTAGATTATTTCCCTGTGAACAGTGCATGGATCATGATGGAAAAAGCTTTTAAAAAATTCAAAATTCTACAATTATTTCATGCAAGGCCATAAAACCCCCTTCTATTTATTTTTTATGCTTGCCTGGGATGAATAATAACTACAAATTAGCAGCTGAAAAATAGGCAGTCATTTCCCATGAATTTTATCTATTTTCTAAAACTAGGAATTCTGGAAGGGACTTAGGAGGAAAGCACCATGATGTACCTATATATTGTACCTATTGCTGTCCTCATTATTAAGTTAACAGTTCATTTTGGAGTCCAATAACCCATCTGTATAACTTGAAGACATCATTCAGTAATGGACTGAAGAGAAAGAAAATAAATCAGGACTTTAAAATGGCATTTGTCACATTATTCTGTATGACTTTCTGCTACTATCTTTAAAAGTTTCCAACCCAAGGAAAGTAAGAAAAAAGAATAAAAAAAAAAAAAAAAAAAGTATCTGCCTTTTAGTATCCACCCCTGTGGGATAAGTACCAGTTAAAAGTACTGAAAAGAATAATAAAATTCTAGTGGTTGTGATTCAGTCCAGCTTATAACTCTTTGTTGGAAACCTTATGAAGCAGCAATGTAGTAAACACATAACCACTTCTAACAAAGTTGCCTACCAAAATAACTCTATCAAGACAGATCATGTAAAGTTATATGCAGCACGTCGTAAGCAGCATTAAATACTATACTCATGGGAATTATTAGGCCCTTTACTATAGAAGTCAGAGTATTCTGCTAAAAATGAAGTTGACTATAAGTCATGACATTTACAGGAAGTAACTAAAAAGCAGTTAATCCAGATGGCTCAGTAGATATCTTACCCTTAGATTGTAATCTTTGTAATGATATGAGCAAATTCTTTAAATGCATTCCACCTTTGTTGTATTATCAATGAACAATCTGCAGCACAGGACTTACTGTAACAGTATCTTCTCCCCCATTACAAATTTGTTAAGAAAAAAATGTTTATTTTCCTTTAGAAAACATAATTTTATTTTTAGATTCTGCTTAGCCAACAGAAAAAGTTGTCTGGCAATAAAAGAAAGATAATAAATGTGAAAATTGCAATCCAGAGAATTGTAATTCCGTAATTTGTAATCTGCCATTTAAAGTAACGCTCAGTAGCTCTGGACCTGACTTTACACTCTGTGTACTACATTAATTAAAAGAACTCTACTTGACAAAAAAAAACCCACAGTCAAACATTCCCTGGAAAATGGTCCTCAGGGACAGGGGAACAGAACAGAGCTGTCAGATCTTTGAGGAGGTGATCTGCAGAGCACAAGAGCTCTCGATCCCTAGCTGTAAGAAATCGGGCAAAGAAGGGGAGAGACTGGTGTGGCTGAGACAAGAGATGCTGGTCAAACTAAGGAGGAAGAGGGATCTGCACAGGCAGTGAAAGCAGGGACAAGCATCCTGGGAAGAGTAGAGGGACGCTGCCCGGCTGGGTACCGATGAGGTCAGGAGGGCCAAGGTGCAGCTGGAGCTGAACTTATCAAGGGATGCAAAGAATAATAAGAAGGGTTTCTACAGGTATATCAGCCGGAAAAGGATGGTTAAAGAAAGCGTACCCCCGCTGATGGGTGAGACCGGCAAGCTGGTAACAGCAGATGAGGAGAAGGCTGAGGTACTCAACAACATTTTTGCCTCAGTCTTCACTGGCAACTTCTCTCCTCACCCCTCCCGATTCGATGGATGGCAGGAGGGGGGCCGGGAGGGTAAAACTCCTCCTGCTGTAAGAGAAGATCAGGTTCATGATCACCT
>JMFS01015993.1:0-26331 GCA_000699545.1 Podiceps cristatus
GGCCAACGGCTGTTGTTTAGAGGTGTTCGTGCGGGCGGAGGTTGCTCTCAAGCAAGATGGCAACTCAGTTATACTAAGTCAAGGACTATTCAGCTTCCCATGCCCTATCAGTGAGAAGGCTGGAGGTGCACAAGAAACTGGGAGGAGGTACAGCCAGGACAGTGGATCCAAACTGGCCAAAGGGATATTCCATACTATATAACACCATGTTCAGTATGTAAACTTGAGGGAAGCTGGCAAGGGGGACTGCTGATCAGGGACAGGCTGGGCATTGGTCAGTTGATGATGAGAAACTGTTTTTCATTTGCATCACTTGTTTTTCTTGCAGTTTATTTCTCTCTCTTTTTGTCAATTTCCTTTTCATTACTAATTATTATTATTTTGTTTCAATTATTAAACTATTCTTATCTCAACCCGCAAGCGTTCTCACTTTTACTCTTTGATTCTCTCCCCCGTCCCACTGGGGCAGGGGGGATGAGTGAGTGGCTGTGTGGTGCTTAGTTGCCAACTGTGTCTAAACCACCACAGTTTCCACTAAAATCTCCTTAAGAAATTGCTGTAGAACTATTTTCAGCTTGTCTTAAACATGTTTTAAAGGTTTGAAATATTTTTAACCATATTATTTTATGAGATGAGTATGGTCTTTTGCACCCATATAATGTAAAAGCACATTTCTATCTTCTGTGTTCCTAACAGGTTATTTTGGTTTTCTGCCTCAGGTTTTTGTCTCATCACCTCTAACAACTCAATAAGACATCCTTCTTGCTCAGACATTGACATTCCCACCTCACTAGCATTTGATTTCAGATCAGGAAAGCTCTTTTGAAGAGAACCTCTCAAGATATCCCTCAGTATACTTTGGTTCATGCTGATGATATGTTTGGGTTTGTATCAGAGGGTGCTCTTTGTGCATGCACACTACATTCCTCTTAGATGAACCTAAACTGGAAGATCTGCTTCAGGACAGTTCTCAAGCCACAGATATGTATTCAGTCCATGAATTAATATTGCGACAGATTTAAATGAAAATCTTGAAAAATGGATTGTGTGGACCTCAAACTATCTTCACAAGCTCTTTCACTTACCAGATCTCCCTCTGCTGCACCACACTATTTGTTAGCATGGAATCAGCACTCAGACAAAAGCATACAATACAGAAAAGATTCTTATCTACCTCATATTCTTTTCCTCTTGAAAGTCAATGGGCTTCTTGCCATTTCATATCATGCTGTTTGATTTTATCAGTTCCAGGGATACTGTAAGGATACGCTGAACTCTCTAAATAGCAAATAGTTAAGACCTTATCTTATTAGATCGATACATGTAAAGGACCAGATACTATTCCATTTAATTCAATAAACACTTTACCATTGATTTTCACACATACAAAACAGAGCTTCAACATGAGAATATGGTTGATTTCTCATTTCAATTTTACTGAGTGATTAAAAATAGAGAAACTGAACTGAAGGAACAGCTACTGAAAGAATAGTGTTCTGTTTCATGTAAAGAACCAATTGAACTGGGTCAAAGGAATCCAGATAATCTGAACATTAAAAATGTATTAGTATCAATCTTTGTTAGAAAGTGACCATGAGATAAAGTTGTTTGTTGGAAGAATAAAAGCAGAACAGCAGAGGTCTGCATAAAGGTTTCCTTTAGGAAAGTACTTACCCAACAGCTCTATTTTCAGCACATGCTTAATCCTTTTGAGTTCAGTGGCTTAAATCTTTCTCTTAGTGAGGAACAAATTCTGATTTAGGGCCTAACTGTCTTAATTCTGTGAATAGTTCAGGCTTAGGCCAAAGCCCATGACAGACAATACAATGGTTTACCAGCAGAATCAACACATTTTGAACAAGGCTGATAGGCCTAATCTACATACTTATTATCCAGGGGTGTTTCACTCCTCTAAACACAGAAACATGGGATGGAGGCAGCTATATTACAAACTAGAATGTCTAAAAATCTAGTCAAACAGATAATGCTGGTGCAATGCATGTGTCACACATTAGAAGAAAAATACTGTGTCTATGTCGTAATGTTTAATAAAAAAGATCAGTTGTTGAGAGAGAAAGGAGGATGAAGTGAAAATGAATAACCTAATCAATCTCTCATATTGCCTGTTGGCCCAAATCTGTTACCCATTTTGTTGTCTGTAAACCACAGTGCTTTTTAGTGGCCAAGCACACTGGCAGAAATTTAAAACATTTGAAGAACTGTGGCCGTTAAGAGACATATGTGAAGATCAGGAGTTTGCAAGACAGTTGCTATCATTCATTTGTTCTTTTCAAGCTTGGCCTACTTTTAGTATTGCTTACTGTTGCCTGGTTTGCATCTTGGGAAACCTTCAGGTACTTAATTTCTCAAGACTATACCGAAGAGTTTTGAAGTAAAAGTTACATATTTTATCACATAAGAGGGGATTTCTGAAGGATGCTGTATTTGAAAGCATCAAATTAGAAGGTCAGGTGACCTATATGAGTGAGCATTGCATATAGCCAGGACTGAAGCAGTCCGGCTACTTATAAACATTATCTTGCAGAATTCCAGAGAAAAAACTGAACCTGCCCTTTTACAGCAAGCAGGGAGGAAAATGAACTGCTCATGCTGTCCAGTGGCTCCAATGTTCATGAGCTGTTAGGTACTCAAGCAGGTACCGCTCCATTTGTGGGTGATGGGTCTGATGTGGTATTGAAGACATATCTCTGGCCCCCTCCCTAGCTGTGCACATGGAATTAATAATTTAGAGAGGTTTATTTTTAAACTACCTGTGTGGCAACATTTAGTGTGAAGCTGAAAGAGAATCCATCTAAAAAGAAGTTGTCTATATTGCTTTGGGGCAGATATCTCAGGTATTGACTTACATCTTTATTTGTCTAAATACTTTATAGTATTTCTGTATTTTGCTGATTTATGCTATGTATTGTTAGGGCTATGCTAACAAAGTATATTATCATCTCATAGAAGAACCTGATTGTTACTAATGGACAATTTTTTTTACAAAATGAGAATTAATCAGATGCTGTTGCATATGACACAGATTTCTAGACCATTCAAAAAAATCTGTAGACTTTAGGCAATTTTCTGTTATTCTCTAGAGGTTTGAAGGGTGATGTTTTTCATACACTTTCTAAAACCCTATCAAAATAATCTCCGCACAATTCTACAAGACATCCTTTTAGGGACCAGTTTCCACATATTCCAAAAGGACCAGAGATAGACTTGTTCAAATTATGGAAGAATATAGTAGGGGGAAGTGTTGTTATAAACAGAAAATCCACATGAATATGTTGGAAATCCAGTCCACTTTCCACTGAAATGTATGTTAAAAACAGGAAACCTCCAATAGCAAACCCATGTATGAATAAGTATCTTTGGTATAGAATATCAGAATATCAGGTATTCTCCATCAGCAGAGGGGTGGCCAGCAGGGACAGGGAGGGGATCGTCCCTCTCTACTCTGCCCTCGGGAGGCCCCACCTGGAGTCCTGTGTCCAGCTCTGGGCCTGCAGTACAAGAAAGATGCAGAACTGTTGGAGAGGGTTCAGAGGAGGCCACGAAGATGAACCGAGGGCTGGAGCACCTCCCCTACAAAGAGAGGCTGAGGGAGCTGGGCTTGTTCAGCCTAGAGAAGAGAAGGCTGCGGGGGGACCTCATTGCAGCCTTCCAGTACCTGAAGGGAGCGTACAAACAGGAGGGGAATCAACTTTTTAAAAGGGTAGACAATAACAGGACAAGGGGGAATGGACTAAAGCTGAAGGAGGGAAGATTTAAATTAGATATTAGGGGGAAGTTTTTTACAGAGAGGGTGGTGAGGTGCTGGAAGAGGCTGCCCAGAGAGGTGGTGGATGCCCCATGCCTGGAGGTGTTCAAGGCCAGGTTGGACGAGGCCCTGGCCAATCATGTAGGTCCAGGCCGGGGGGTTGTTATCCCTGCCTATGGCAGGGGGATTGGAACTCTATGATCCTTGGGGTCCCTTCCAACCCAGACCTTTCTATGAATCTATGAATCAGCTGAAAGAGTTGTCAGGACAATTTAGCTGCTCCATAGTGACAGATGTAAAAAAAAAACAAAACCAAAATAAAAGAACCAAAACAACAACAACAACAAAAAACCCAACCCAAACAAATAAAACCAAAAAACCCAAAAAACCCCAACCCAAAGGAAAAACAAACAAAAAACAAACCAAACAAAAACCAAACCAAACCACTAACCAAACAAAAAAAAAAAAAAAAAAAAAAAAAAAAAACAATGCAAAATAACCCCAAAACCAAAACTCTTTGTAATTAGAAAAAAAGTGTTGTGAGAAAGAAGGAAAAATAAAGAAGGAAAGACAAAACTGAAATATAAATCAATCTAATGAGAGCAAGAGAGGAGGCATTAGCAGCTGAAGTAATGCCTCAATGGCAGACAGATATGTGGTAGAGCTGCTTTATGCCTCTGAGGCCAACTTGTAAGGTAAAAAATGTTCCCACACTAAACATTTCATCAAGAGGAGTAACAGATGGCCTCTTTCGTACCCTGTCCAGAATACTGTAATTTGCTTGGTGAAAGGATGACTGAAGACATATTACTACCTGGTTTCTGTAGGTTGCTTTGGAGACAGCTGTAGCTGTTTTCCTAAGAGAAGAAAATGGGCCTGCTGGTGGATTGTCAATCATCTTGGGTTACAAGGTCGCAAAGACAGAGTCAGGATCATATATTTTGAACCTCAGTCACAGTATGAGTAACCACTTCTCTGTTCCAGTTTGGATGCACTGATCTTACTCGGGGCAGATTTATCAGATATCTTGTGTGCCAGATCCTCTTCATCCATGTATGACTCCTAGTGCCTTACACATGCATTGATACATAATATGCCACCCCTGGATGATGATAGATTCTAACAGAAGTGCCAAAATAGTTTTTCTTCCTTCCACTGAGGACAGGGATCTACCTCTGTATTTAGTATTAATCAGAGGAAGCATCAGTCAGGCAGTGGCTACAGAAACTACCTTGAGCTCTTAAACTCTATATATTGTGTAACAATTCAGATGGTAAGGAGAAATAAAACACTGAACAGATAACTTTGTCTAACATGTCATGTACACACTAACATCTAGGTGGTGAGGTGCTGGAACAGGCTGCCCAGAGAGGTGGTGGATGCCCCATGCCTGGAGGTGTTCAAGGCCAGGTTGGACGGGGCCCTGGGCAACCTTGTGTAGATCCAGGCCTGGAGGTTGGTGTCCCTGCCTGTGGCAGGGGGGTTGGAACTCTGTGATCCTTGGGGTCCCTTCCAACCCAGACCTTTCTATGATTCGATGATTCTATGATTCTATGATCATTCTCCCCATTTATTTTTTTCTGTTTCATTTGTGTATTCAGGGGTGGACTCACCAGCAAAGGGCCAGTATGGAATTCCAACCTCTTCTCCTACTATCCTCTTAAAATTCAATCTAGTAATGCTTACATATATCCAGGATCTTGTTTTACAGGGGAAAAAAAATAAAATGGGTATGCTTTCAGATTCTATAAGATAAGAGTTATTCATAGATAGGTAGAGCTGGTAAGGAATGCTGTTACTGTGGAGGGTTTTGGTGGTTTTGGTCTTTTTTATTATTGTTATTTAAAAAAAATATATATTTCTCTTAGATAATGCCTTTGATCTCATTTTCTCTTCTGTGAACCTTTTTTTTTGATAACAGCTGCAAAAAATGGAGAATTACTCTTCCCTTACATTAGTTAAAACAAAAACAAACCCAAAGAAACTAAACCCCACACACTTGACTAACTAAAGCATATTCAGGAACACAAGCAAACAATAATGAAACTGCTTTTAAAAAATGAAGTTTCGAGTAGCTTAGAGTGGGAGTTGGTCTCCTGACCATGATGAGATGCCTAGCTCAAATGCTGATGTTTATTTACTAAAGTTAATTGTGATTAATCCCATTGTGGGTACTCGGTAGCACAAGATCTTTTAATGAGGGCCCAGCTTATGGAGAATTATCTGCTTGATTTCCTAAGTAGAAAGAGTATGAAGCAAATTTGGATGAACAGGGAGAAAAGAAACTAAGGAGTAGGTTTTCTAGTGTGTTTCTAGTAATACACAGAGGACTGAAGCTCATTGCAACAACTTTTTGAAGATATTTTTCCCACATTATTTTTTGTTTACAAAGTACTGTGGTTTGCAGAATGCCAGTGTGTAGCACCGTTTCAAACAAGATTAATCCTATGCATCAGGCATTTATGCTGGGGCACAATAATCTCAATTTTCAGTCAGCAATAGAGGAAGGTGGATTAAATTCCCCCTCTGAAAGTGACTATGATCTCAGCCATCTTCTGGGCAATTGTTTCTTCCATTTACTGGAAAGGCAAGTTGGAGTGACTGACCTTCTAATTCAGATATTTAAATATAGTGCCTAAATTATACAGATTAATCTTGGCAACAGAGATGAAGACATGAGAATCTTGCTTGTCTATATCTAAATTTAAAGGCAAGGAGAAAGGTTTCATAATATTGCCTTCTTGAACTTACTCCTCCATAAAGGAAAAGCTGGAATACAGTCTGCAAGGACTGTAGTCATTTGAGATGTCCCCTTTGTTCAATCTTCAGTGTTCCCAGGACCACGTCCCCTTGACATCATATTTTAATGTATGCTAATAAAAGTCCATCCTTCTAACTTTACTGTCTCTTTTGGGTTGGTATCAGTAAGACAAAGGTAAGATGTTTCATGAAATATGTCTCTGTGGAATCAACTATAAAGTTTAAAACTTTAAAGCTACACAAAACTTACCACATTGTAAGTTACATCTAATTCACAGAATCATAGACACAAAGAACCGTTGAGGTTGTAAGGGACCTCTTGAGATAAGCAATTGCATGTCCCTGCTTAAGTAGGGTCATCTAAAACAGATTGTGCAGGACACATCCAACTGAGTTTTAAAGAGCTCCAAGGATGGAAACTCTGCAGTGCCTCTGGGCAACCTGTGACAGTGCTGTCAAACTCATAGTAAAAAAAGCAAAAACAAAACCAAACCCAATTATTGTGTTCAGCTGGATTTGATGTGGTTTTTACATTTTTTTTTTTTCTTCTTTTTAATTAATTCCTTATTTCTGTATCATTTAGTCCCACCAGGAAAAGTCTGCCTCCCTTATCTTTGTTTCCTCTGATCAGGTATTTCTACATAGGGATAAAACCTTTCTGAGCTTCCTTTTCTCCAAGCTGAACAGTCCCAGCTCTCTCAGGCTTCTCTCATATAAAAGATGTACCAATCCCTTAATCATCTCAGTGCTAGGGGATTTTATTATAGGTTTGGGATTTTGTTTGTTTCTTTGTTTTCTTTTTTGAGACGCACAATCAATCATGAAACACTATCAGTGGTAAATGATAGTTCCTTCTGGTTCTAGGTAAGACATGCAACATTTATAGCTGTCGGTGGTTTCTTTCCTATATGGTACCACTAAGAATTTAGACTTGACACCTGAATGGAAAAAATCCGTATACATAGTTTTCCCATTTGAAAACAAAAGACTGGCTTAGTTAATTGTCATTTTTTCTTCTCTCTTTTTTTTTTTTTTTTTTTTTTTTTCTTTTTTTGAGAGTTTTTGGTTTGGTTTGGTTTGGTTTGGTTTGGTTTGGTTTTTTACTGTGGAATTTTGGCTGGTACAGTTTAGCCATGTCTCTGTTTAACTGTTTTCTGACCCTCTCAGTTTTCTGGCAGGTTACCTAGCAAAAGGTGTAGTTAGATGCACTCAGAGAAGCTATTACTTTTCAAGAGAAAGTTAATTTTATTTCAGGTAAGACCTAGTAACTGCCTGACTGTACACATCTCAGTGAAAAGGGTCAGCTGGAAAAACTTATCAGCTAAGTGGGAATATCCATCTGAGAGAAGAAAACCTCTGAACACATCTTCAGTCGCTTATGATCATGTCAACATATGCATAGTTATTCATAGTGAGGTGTTCTTTCTTCAGCTGGTTTGCTGGGTGATCTTTATCTACTGATTCACTGAGAAAGTAACATTTTTCTATGGAAAGGAATTTCCATTTCTTACCCCCCTAGAATATACATACTAAATGCTCTATGAATGGATTTTGAGTCAAAACAAAATACATTTAGACTGGCCTCTCCACCTATTAACTACATTTCAGTACTTGTAATTATTCTGGACAGGAATCTTAATTCAGGACATTATCTTGACTTTGAAGTGCCAGGTACACATAATCTGCATAGCTCTAATCACGTGCAGACTTGATAACATACCTATGCACTTTTATGAATAAAAGTGTTAGATACAAGGAACAGTCCTAACCTTTAATGCGTGAATGCCCATGGTAGCAGATGCGCACATTATGGAAAATTCAGATTGTTAATTATTTCATTACATTAGTTAATTTAATGAGTAAATATTAATTATCATTAATTCATTTACTCTGAGACTAACTGTATCTATTCAAAACCACCTTAAAAGAAAACTAAGTCTTTGGAGAAAAAAAGTAAATTATGCTTTTGCTAATAGAGTTTGCCATATTGTCTCAAGCTAGGCTAAATTGCAGCAAGAGAGTAAGCCCAAGAGTAAATATGATTTGTGGTTTATTTTATTAGTGTTCAAAGATTATCCTGTTAGGTGGAGAATATTTGCTAAGGAAAATTGATCCTGTTAATTTATCTTTGTTTATAAAACATTAGAGATAATGTTTAGATCATATATTAACATATCATCCATAATATGGAAGAACCAGATGCTCATGCTATGCTTTTAACTGTGATTGCTTGCTCTTAAAGCTTCTTCTTATGCATTTTTACTTTTATGGAAGGTGACAATTAAACTTCAATTATAAGTTCATTCGGGATTGTCTTTATTTTCTTTGTTCTAAATTAAAGACTTTTTTTTTTTTTCCCCCTGTAAAAAATGTATATTGCTTTCTTAATTTGCTGTGCCGTCTGTGTCACTACACGTTTCTCTCCTAATTTTCATTCTTCAGGGATTGAATCTGAGTCTTGCTGAAGCTAGTGGTCATTTGGCACATCTCATAGCATGAGTCACTTTGCATAGGGATGCAAGATACATCTCCTGCAGAAATGGGCATAAATAAACTTATAAGGCAAAGTCAGATGTATTAGCATACCTACTCTAAAACTGTAATGACAAGGCTGTGGGAAACTGAAGAAAAGTAGTCTAAACTTTCTAGTCAAGCACAACACACCATGCGGTTACATTTCTTTTTATCATCACTGCAATCAAATGCAAAACACAAATGATGGCAGACCAGCACCTCTAACTACCACACATTACAGTTATTTTGGAAATGAATGTGCTTGGACATTGCCAAGGTTATTCCTTCAGGTTTTATTCTAGGAGTAGCATTGTCACTCTTGACAGGTAAGCACAGCTGGGGATCAGTTGGAAAAATAAAATTAAAAATACACAAAAAAAAAAAAAAAAAAAAGGAGTGAGAATTAATACCTTTCACTGGACAGCTCCAAAACCTTTAGCTCGAACTCAACTATACAAATGAGTGATTCAGCTGAGGCCAGGAGAGCCTGTGGCAGACAGCAAAGCTGAGATACTGAAGCAGGGAAGGATGCAGAAGCTGTCTGTTCTGCCAAACACCGTCCCAGTGGGAAAGGTTCCTTATTCCTAAGGTTGTGCAATTGCTGCATCATCTGGTTTGTGTGGCAAATGTCAACATAGGGTTCAAAACATCTAATGAGATTGAATCAAGGAGCATCTGGGAAGAAGAAGGGAACATCTTACTGAATGCATTCTTTGCTTCAGTTTTTACTAAGGCTGTCCCTCAGGAATCTCAGACCCTGGAAGTAAGAGAGGAAGTCTGGAGAAGGATGGCCTTCCTTTGGTCAAGGAGGATCAGGTTAAAGATCAGTTGGGCAAATTGGACACGCACAAATCCATGGGCCCTGATGGGATGCATCCACAAGTTGCTGAGGGAGCTGGCAGATGTCATTGCCAAGCCACTCTCCGTCATCTTTGAAAGGTTATGGAGTACAGGAGAAGTGCCAGAGGACTTAATAGCCTCAGATTACACCGGGGGAGGTTTACATTGGATATTATGAAAGATTTCTTCACTGAAAGGGTTGTCAGGCACTGGAACAGGCTTCCCAGGGAGGTGGTCAAGTCACCATCCCTGGAGGTATTAAAAAGACGGGTAGATGAGGTGCTTAGGGACATGGTTTAGTAATGGTTAGGCATGGTTGGACTTGATGATCTTAAAGGTCCTTTCCAACCAAAAGATTCTATGATTCTTTTACTGGAGGTAAGCCAATGTCACTCCAGTCTTCACGAAGGGCATGAAGGAGGACCTGGGAAACTACAGGCCAGTCAGCTTCTCCTCCATCCCTGGAAAGGTGATGGAGCAGCTCATACTGGAGGTCATCTCGAAGTGTGTAGAAGAAAAGGCAGCAATCAGGAGTAGTCAACATGGATTCACCGAAGGGAAATCATGCTTGACCAATCTGATAGCCTTCTATGATGGTATGACTGGCTGGGTGGATGAGGGAAGAATTACCTTGACTTCAGCAAGGCTTTTGACACTGTCTCCCATAACATCCTCAGGAAGTGTGGGTTAGATGAGTGAAAAGTGAGGTGGATTTAGAACTGTCTTAATGGCAGAGCTCAGAGGGTTGTGATCGGTGACACAGTCTAGTTGGAGGCCTGTAGCTAGTGGTGTTCCCCAGGGGTCAGTACTGGGCAATATATAACAAAAATAAAGTAACAAGAAGGGAACACGAACAGAAAGCGAATCAAACAAGGAACCAGAGCCCAAGAGCAATGGCTGACCCTCACTTATACCGGGCATGACGTCTATGGTATGGAATACTTTCTTTGGCCAGTTTGGGTCAACTATTCTGGCTGTGCCCCTCCCAAGTGTTTGAACCTGCACATCAGCAAAACTTGGGAAACTGCAAGATGTCCTTGATCGTTCGGCAGCAATAAACAACAGCAGCGTGCTGTCACCATGCTTCACATAATCCAAAATACAGGAGCTGCTGAAAACAAAACCCATCAGGTCAAGGGAGGTTATCCTCACTCTCTACTGTACCCTAGTAAGGCCCCATCTGTGTCCAGTTCTGGGCTCCACAATACAAGAAAGCCCAGTGGAGGGCTACAAAGATGATCACAGAATCACTAAGTGTGGAAAGGACCTGTAAGATCATCAAGTCCAGCCATCACCCAACACCACCATGCCCATTAAACCATGTCCCACAATGCCTCATCCACACGTTCCTTAAACACCTCCAGTGAGGGTGACTCCACCACCTCCCTGGGCAGCCCATTCCAATGCCTCACCACGCTCTCAGTAAAGAAATGTTTCCTAATATCCAGTCTAAACCTCCCCTGCCACAACTCGAAACCATTTCCTATATATCACTAGTCACTTGGGAGAAGAGACCAACACCCAACTCCCTGCAACTCACTTTCTGGTTGTTGTAGAGAGTGACGAGGTCTCCCCTCAGCCTCCTCTTCTCCAGGCTGAACAACCCCAGTTCCCTCAGCCGCTCCTCATAAAATTTGTGTTCCAGAACCCTCACCAGCTTCATTGCCCTTCTCTGGACACGCTCCAGCACCTCAATGTCCTTTTTGTAGTGAGGGGCCCAGAACTGGACACAGTATTCAAGGTGCAGCCTCACCAGCACCAAGTACAAGGGCCAGGATACTGTTGGCCTTCTTGGCCACTTGGGCACAATTCTGGCTCATATTCAGCCGGCTGTCAATCAACAACCCCAGGTCCTTTTCTGCAGGGGAGCTCGCCAACCACTCATCCCCAAGCCTGTAGGGTTGCATGGAGTTGTTGTGGCCAAAGTGCAGGACCCAACACTTGATGAGGGGACTGGAGCATCTCTCCTCTGGGGAAAGGCTGAGGGAGCTGGGGTTGTTCAGCCTGAGGAAGAGAAGACTGAGAGGGGACCCCATGAATGCTTGTAATTATCTCAAGGGTGAGTGTCAAGAGGATTGGGCCAGACTGTTTTCTGTGGTGCCCCACGACTGGACAATGGACAACGGGCACAAACTGGAACACAGAAAGTTCCATCTGAATATGAAGAAAACCTTCTTTCAGTGCTTAAAGGGGGCCTATAGAAACGATGGGGAAAATCTTTTCAGTAGGGACAGCGGTGACAGGACAAGGGGGAAAGGTTTTGAACTGAAACAGGGTAGGTTTAGATTGGATATAAGGAGGAAATTCTTTGCAATGAGGGTGGTGAAGCACTGGAACGGGTTGCCCAGAGAGGTAGTGGAGGCCCCATCCCTGGAAACATTCCAGACCAGGTTGGACGGGACTCTGAGCAACCTGATCTGGGCAATGGTGTCCCTGGTCACTGCCGGGAGGGTGGACTAGATGGGCTCTGGGGGTCCTTTCCAACCCAAAACATTCTAGGATTCTATGATTCTATGATTCATGACTGTGAGGGTGACAGAGGACTGGCACAGGCTGCCCAGAGAGGTGTGGGGTCTCCTGCTCTGGAGATATTTACAACCCACTTGGACACGTTCCTGTGCAACCTGCTCTGGGTGACCCTGCTCTAGCAGGGGGCTGGAATAGATGATCTCCAGAGGCCCCTTCCAACCCCTGCCATTCTGTGATTCTGTGATTCTCTGATCTTCAGTATGTCACAACATGTCAGGAACAGATAAACTGATTTTTAAACTTTTATTCTTCACATTAAAATAGCCATAGTTAAGAGTAGAAGTACACTGAAGACTGGACAACACTGGAAGTGAATGGAAGGTAGTTTTTCAGCCACACTGTTGATAAAGGGGCAGATTATCTCATCTGGTTAAACATTATTTTTAAAGCTAATAGCAAAAAATTGTCCAGTCTGTCATCTGCAAATAGTAATATCAAATCAAGAAAACACTGCTCTGATTTCCTGCCATTGGCTTGACCCCTTTAGATCATACTGCAAATGAAAGGGGATGTGAAAGTCCACCCTAGCCCTGATACTCCTCTTGACATGTTGCAGAGCCAGGGGAATTGTCCTTGGATATCTTGTACGCTGACTCTCAGTGCTTGCAGCACTGCAGTCACATTGATGAGGTTGTGAAACGAAAAAAAATAGAGCACACACAGACATGGAAATAAAATTAAACAAATTAACTTTCTATGTATTTTTTCTGGCTATAAGCAAAATTTTTTATCACAAAAGAAAAAAGAAATTCAATTTACCTTAGATAAACTTTTAGCTGTTCTGAGCATTCAGAGTGATTACTTAAAAATCCCTGTGCTGCCTGTTTGTGCACAAATGCACTTGAGTTGATTTTAATTAAAAAACAGCTTTAATAACTGGTTTATGTTGTTGAAAAAATAATTGGTTTTTCAGTAGGATATTCATGTATTAAACTTACTGTTTTATTAAAATAAATATACCAAGCCTGGAATTACTTTTGCCCAGTTCTCCAAGACCTTTTAGAGCCAGATCTTCTGATTACTCAGGTTTCTAAAACCATTCAATTCTACAGTACTGTTTGTGAGAAGCTGCAGAATGGAACCAGTTTCTCATCTATTTAACATACAGCAATTTTCTTAGACATGAAAGTGTTATTCACATCCTTACAATAACCAATATCATAGTATTTGAGCACATGCACTCTCTCTGAGGAAATAAAATGAGCACTTCTCAAAAGTGTCTACTTTTGTCTTATGCAGAAGAAAAATTAATGGGACAATGGACTTATTCAGAGAAAGATCAGTCCAGAAACTGAAGCCAGTGATCCAGAGAAAGAAGAGGGCTGACAGGGTGAGAGGAGGGAGAGGCAGTCCTGTAAGGCTGAACTCCTAATCTTCATGTTTCATCCCTCAGGATCTCATTACTCTCCACCTTCATCACCTTCATGCCATCATGCTGCTCTGAGCCCAGCTCGCATCAGCTGCTCCCCTCCACGGGACAGACACGCTCCCCTCAGCAGTGCTGTGGGTTTGCAGGGTTTGGAGCAGAAAAGAGATGGAGTATCAGCTTTCCAGTGTGGCTGAAAGAAGTAGAATGACTAAACTTGGTGTTCTTGGTGCATGAGAGAGTGTCAAAGGAGGGGGGATGTAGAAGATAGACACAGGAGACCCCTTTATTGTGAGATTAATTACACCCATCAACTTAACATGCAGAGGACTGTATTATTTCCTAGAGACCTCAGTGCAAGTAGAAATCTGGGGAATTTTATAGTATGCTTTACTGTGTAGAAGTTTAGTCAACACCAGCACAAACTCCCGCCAAGCCCTAAAATAATTCCTACTTTCCCTAAGGAGTGGAGAGGATAATGTGCATTTAGGGGCTTCACATCTGATCAGGCTGAAAATTTATTCCACCATGCCTAAGAGAATGTAACACTGCTCTAAAGTTTTAAAACTTGAGATTCTGCAGCTATTAATAGAATATATGAAATCATCATGAAGGTAAGTTGATGCACAAATCTAGTAGGCCAGGTCTTTTCATCACTAAACATTTGCCAGGACCTTGTACAGCCCAAAATAAGATTTCTAAAGTAATGAAGTGTATAAAACATGATAGCGATCTCCTTGACTCCTAAGACCAGCAAAACTAGTTGCTATTGCTAGGCAATTTTAGGAATTGCTGTGTAGTTTCCACTCTTTTTACCCAGAAATAGAGGAGTGTGAAACCATAAACCATAAAGGAGCAAGCCTTTTCATTTATTTCTGTTGGTGCCATTTTCTTCAGTGCTATTACTTAAAATCTCACATATGAAAAGATGTTCCTATGATTTAACAGCAACTTTCTCCCAGGCTCTTTCTTGGTGAATGAATCTTTTGGGTAGGAAGCTGATTATGGCTGTTGATGACATACTTAACCTCATTCTGATTTTCAGGATAATTTTATAAAGCTAAAATAATTGTTGTGATGTCAACATGGTGCTTCTAGATTCCCAACTAATTTAGCTAAGGCTGTGTGTTTGTGATGTCGAAGGCACAGGGACAATTTTCTTGAAATAAATCAGCTGAGCTTTCAATATGCTGAACCTTTATCAAAGTTAACAAATATCAAGGCATTTATTATCCTAAAAATCTTGATCATTGAGATTTGTTCACTCACTCTTTCTCATAGTTTTGTTGGTTTCAGTTTGTGGGGTTTTTTGAGGAGGTTATCCCTCCCCTATACTATATTACCACATGGTATTGCCAAATCAGGAATTTTCTTGGGCTCCTTTGTCCTTCTTCCATTCTTTATCACAGCAGAGAGATGTTATTTTTCTTCTCTTCTCAAAAAAAAACCAAACAAACAAAAAACAAAAACAAAAAAAACCCACAACAACTCTTCATGGCATATTCGAGCTGAGTGTTGATTTCTGAAGATGTTTAATAATACTGTCACTCCCAGAGAATCCATGCCATGACAGGTTCTGACAAAGTGCAAAATATGGGACAGGTGTGAATTTACCATCTGCACTGCCCCTACAACGCTGAGCCAGTGTCACTAGGAATCAAACTAAAGGAAAGACCTTGAGAGGGAAAGTCACAGCATACTGTGTTCTTGAAGCTATTTCCATACTGGGAAGCGTAACGGTCATAGAGCATTGGTAGAAGACTCTGTATCTTTCTTTCCCTTGTATTTATAAACCCCATGTACCCAGATCAGGAATAAAAGTTTGAGGTTTGTTTGTATACAGTGTAGACATTTGATAATACTTACCCATATTTGGTGGATGAAAAGCTGGACATGAGCTGGCAATGTGCACTCGCAGCCCAGAAGGCCAACCATCTCCTGGGCTGCATCCCCAGCAGCGTGGGCAGCAGGTCGAGGGAGGGGATTCTGCCCCTCTGCTCTGCTCTGGTGAGACCCCACCTACAGTGCTGCCTCCTGCTCTGGGGCCTCAGCACAGAGAGACACGGAGCTGCTGGAGTGGGGCCATAGGAGGGACACAGAGATGATCCGAGGGCTGGAGCAGCTCTGCTGTGGAGACAGGCTGAGAGAGTTGGGGGTGTTCAGCCTGGAGAAGAGAAGGCTCCAGGCAGACCTTATTGCGGCCTGTCAGTACTTAAAGGGTGCCTAGAAGACAGATGGGGAAAAATTTTTTAGCAGGGCCTGCTGTGATAGGACATGGCGTAATGGTTTTAAACTGAAAGAGGGGAGACATAGACTAGACATAAGGAAGAAATTGTTTACAATGCGGGTGGTGAAGCACTGGAACAGGTTGCCCAGAGACGTGGTAGAAGCCCCATCCCTGGAAACATTCAAGGCCAGGCTGGATGGGGCTCTGAGCAACCTGATCTGGTTGAAGATGTCCTTACTCATTGCAAGGGGACTGGACTAAATGACCTTTAAAGGTCCCTTCCAACCCAAACCATTGTATAACTGTGTTATCCTAGAATACAGCAGATGAACTTTCTCATTTTAGCATTGCCAACGTCCAGCATGGTGTCAGTTAAACGTGAGCCAACTATGTTATGGAGGAAAGGAACTTTTAAAAATTAATCTGTTCTTCCCTGAGGGGATTTGTGGCTAGAAAAATGGTATGAGAGTCAAATATTTGTGTTTCCTTCTGGCTCTGCTAATAACTCACCTTAGTAGAAACTGGTGAACTAGAGCCAAATTCCTTATTTTAGGGGTTGCTATTCTTAAAAAAAATTGCTTGGCCTCAGGAATATAATACAGAACACCTAAGGTAGGCACACACAGTCAAGAATTATACATTCAATAATGCCAAATATTTATTTATCACCTACAATTGCTAATTTTGAACAGTGAATTTAGGGAAGGGAATAATTTCATATCATTGAGAATGTTACTTTGTGAGAGGGAACAGGAAAGATTTGGCAGACAAGCATCTAAACAAACAATTAATTCAGGAAAGGCTACATATCTATTCACTGGGAATTGAGAGCTCCATGTCTTCCCTTGACAGGTGGTATGTTACAACAGAGGTAAATACAACACTCTTTTACACTAGAGTAGTAAATCAGTGGCCCAGGAAAAGGGAAGCAAATCCTGGATGTCAGCAAATCCTGAAAAACTAAGCACTCCTGAACATCAGGAGAATTGCAATGCAAAGCTCTTCTAACTTGTTGTATAGTTTCCTGGCCATACAAAATTTGGAGAAGGTGGGAAAGGGAGAGCACTTTCCATCATTAATATTGAAGTTAAACTATTGCACAAATACATATTTAGAGCCTAAGGTTTGGAAAGATTTCATCCCATCATCTTCCTTGGAGACTAGTCCTGATGAATTGAATGTTCCCAGACTCATCTTAACTTTTGTGTGTAATTCACTGTCCCAGAAATATAATACAATCACAGGATAATTTAGCTTGGAAGGTGTCCTCAGAATGTCATCTGGTTCAACCCTCCACTCACAATGGATAAACTCCAGATTAGATCTAGCTGCTCAGGTCCTTGCCCAATAGTGTTTTAAACATCTCCAGGGGCAGATATTATGGAGCCTCTCTGAGCAATCTGTTCCCATGTTTGACTCATGGCAGTAGTAACATGGACTCGTACATAGACTAATCATGCTATTAAGTCTTCTACAGTTTTCTATCAGAAGGTGCCACTGTGAAACATTAACAATTGCAACACTTATTCAGGGAGTAATTCAAGACAGCCAGCACGGCTTCACCAAGGGAAAGTCCTGCCTGACCAACCTAGGGACTTTCTATGATGGTGTGACAACCACAGTGGATAAGGGAAAACCACTGGGCGTCATCTATCTGGAAGTCTGCAAAGCCTTTGACATGGTCCCCCACGACATCCTTCTCTCTAAATTGGAGAGCTATGGATTTGATAGGTGGACTGTTCGCTGGATAAGGCATTGGCTGGATGGGCGCATCCAGAGGGTAGTGGTCAACGGCTCGATGTCCGGATGGAGACTGGTGATGAGTGGTGTCCCTCAGGGGTCCGTACTGGGACCGGTGCTGTTTAATATTTTCATCAACAACTTAGACAGCAAGATTGAGAGCACCCTCAGCAAGTTTGCGGATGACACCAAGCTGAGTGGTGCGGTTGACACACCAGAAGGACAGGATGTCATCCAGAGAGACCTGGACAGGCTGGAGAGGTGGGCCTGTGTGAACCGCATGAGGTTCAACAAGGTCAAGTGCAAGGTCCTGCACCTGGGTTGGGTTACCCCCCGGTATCAATACAGGCTGGGGAGGAAAGGATCGAGAGCAGCCCTGCCGAGAGGGACTTGGGGGTACTGATGGACGAAAAGCTGGACATGAGCCGGCAATGTGTGCTGGCAGCCGGGCTGCATCAAGAGAAGCGTGGCCAGCAGGTCGAGGGAGGTGATTTTGCCCCTCTGCTCTGGTGAGATGAGACCCCACATGGAATACTGCGTCCAGCTCTGGAGCCCTCAGCACAAGAAGGACATGGAGCTGTTGGAGTGTGTCCAGAGGAGGCTACAAGAATGATCTGAGGGCTAGAGCCCCTCTGCTATGAGGACAGGCTGAGAGACTTGGGATTGTTCAGCCTGGAGAAGAGACCTGATTGCGACCTTCCAGTACATAAAGGGAGCCTATAGGAAAGAGGGGGAGAATCTTTTCAGTAGGGACAATGGTGATAGGACAAGGAGTAATGGTTTTAAACTAAAACAGGGTAGGTTTAGATTAGATGTAAGGAAGAAATTCTTCACAATGAGGGTGGTGAAGCACTGGAACGGGTTGCCCAGAGATGCAGTGGAGGCCCCATCCCTGGAAACATTCCAGACCAGGTTGGACGGGGCTGTGAGCAACCTGATCTGGGTAATGGTGTCCCTACTCACTGCAGGGGGGTTGGACTAGATAGGCTCTGGGGGTCTCTTCCAACCCAAAACTTTCTATGATTCTATGATTCTATGATTTGTAAAGTGACTAGAACATGCTAAGAGACAATAAAACCAGTCAGGAAACAGTTTAGGAAAAACAATGACAAAAACATCAATAAAAAACACCAATCAACAAAAAAATACTAATGAGTGAGACGATAGTGAATTTTTCATGATGGTCCTTGGCAGTGATTTTTTCAGTGGTTGGCCACTCATTTTTTGTTGAGGGAGAGGCAGTGAGTTCCTTCTAGATGTTGCAACACTCTAGAAATATATTAGACTTCTGTAACACCTCATCTTCAAGGTGTTTTTTCTTGTTGCATTTACTTGTAAGGTTAGTATGATAAAAAAAGAAATATCAAACTTCTTGCAGGCAGATAAACAACTGGTAAGTGAGGGTTTGAATTCACGTTGCATCAGTGACAGAGAAGCACCTGACCTCAGCTTTGTGTCTGCACACTGACAGTTCTCCAAGCATTTGCCTTATTTGTGGTTCACACAGGAAGTTTTCTGTGTCAATGAGTCACAGCGCTGCACATCAATACCTCAATGAAAATACTTTGGGTGTTAGAAACAGCAGTCTAACATAACAGTGCTGAACTTAATGACTTTAAAAGGGAGACCCTCATGAAGAAAATATGTTTCCCTGCAGTTCGTTGATGCCAGCTGAGACATTAAAAATAGCTGTTAACTGTCATGTGTAAAATGAACTTTTCCATAGTTTCCATTCCTGCAAAAATAACATGATTCTCTCTAAAGCTCATCTGTATTCCATCTTATTGTACAGTTTTTGTCATTTATCACAGGATGATTCCACTATATCAAATACAGGAAGGAATCCATCAACTCCATAGCAAGGTTGCAGAAAGATCTGGAATAACATGTGAATAAATAATTTTCTGTTTCTCTTTGTAATAATGGAATTGATGCTCAATATTAACAGCCCAGCTCTGCACAGGCCAGCTTAGCATCAACTTAGCCCTCAGATAGGAAAAATAAAGTAAAGAAATACAAATACATTGTGATTTGATGATTAATTTTAAGAAAATACTGAGTAAATCTCTTTTTTTTTTTTTTCAGTGAAAAGATGATAAAATAGTTACAAAAAAAAATCAAGTTATATCACTTTGACCTATATCTGAAGGATAAAATGTAAGCCTTAGTGCCTTCTTCAGGCCACATGGAATTGTTTATTATGTTCTTAAAACATAAATATACCCTACAGTATTTTCTTCAGTGATGGCTTCATAGAGAAAGAGGGCTTTAATTTTAGCTGTGGCACATGAAAGTGACAGAACATCTGTTAGCTGGAGAGAGAAACTGAGCCAGTGTTTCAATGGGTTTGATATTTTTAGTGTGCTACATGTCTCCCCATAGTTTTCTGGTCAGAAATTAAGGCATAGATGGGGAATTTATTTACTCGGCTATTGTCCAAGAACTGTTCTTCCAGTTGAAATACTTTGACGATTCATAGAATCATAGAATCATGGAATCATAGAATCATAGAATCACAGAATGTTTTGGGTTGGAAGGGACCCCCAGAGCCCATCTAGTCCAACCCCCTGCAGTGAGCAGGGACACCATTGCCCAGATCAGGTTGCTCACAGCCCCGTCCAACCTGGGCTGGAATGTTTCCAGGGATGGGGCATCCACCACCTCTCTGGACAACCTGTTCCAGTGCTTCACCACCCTCCTTGTGAAGAATTTCTTCCCTATATCTAATCTAAACCTACCCTGTTTCAGCTTAAAACCATTACCCCTTGTCCTATCACCATTGTCCCTACTGAAAAGATTCTCCCCCTCTTTCCTATAGGCCCCCTTTAAGTACTGATTAGTTGACTAAAGTCATCCAGCTGAATCTCACCATTTTTAATTCCTGTTGCCTTGTAGCTGTGAAAAAAAAAAAAAAAAATCCCTAGTATCACACTGAGGCTGCATATAAATGTCATTCCAGGGCTCTTTCTCTACATTTTTATTCCATTTATACTTAATGTAAACAGAACAATACAAAACAAAGCAAAAAACCAAAACCAAATAATCTGATATCCAGGTGTGCTTGTTGCTTAAGTCCTTAAGCAGGTATCGTGGCAGATGTTTCTTTAACATCAGCTACAAACAGTCTTTTTCTTCGGGTTTCTGTAATAAGTTACACAAGAAATTAGTGTAGAGCTAGACTGACATACAGTATGGTTATACCTTTGATGCTTAGAAAGTTACCAGATTGATCAATAGCATGAAGGACACTGAGGAGAGGCCTCTGGAGAGGCTCTACATGGTTTGTGTGTCTCAGATACTGAAAAATCTGTTATA
The DNA here is from genome assembly GCA_000699545.1 of Podiceps cristatus. Taxonomy (NCBI): domain Eukaryota; kingdom Metazoa; phylum Chordata; class Aves; order Podicipediformes; family Podicipedidae; genus Podiceps; species Podiceps cristatus. The sequence goes on from JMFS01015993.1 coordinate 21,058, forward strand.
GTACTGGACTGAAAGAGAATCTATATCTCACAACTCATGGACTGGAGTCTGCTTTACCTTAACCATCAAAATATTAAACATCAAGTTTAAGATACTTATTCAGGCTCCTTTTATGCAAACCAGTTATTAACAGAAGCCACTAATCAAAACCTATGATATCCAAGATAACTTGGACAAATTACCCTCTAGAGGAGTCTACTTCTCTGCATGAGCATTAGAGGGAGTGTAAAGACTACCTTAGACTAGCTGTTTAAGATTTAGAAACATTACCTTATGTCAGATGAATCTTAACCTAAATCTAAAGTGAACAGAAAAAAGGCGAGTTTGTACATATTGAACACGTCATTATTGCTAAAACAATTTCTTTGATTTTAGACTAGATCAGTAAAAATGGTAGTCTTTCAGAAAGAACAGAATATCTGGTCAGTTTGACTTTACTGCAATGAAAAGAATATCACAAATATAAAACTAACTTCAGTTGTTCATCACCAGAAAAACTGTGGTTTTAAAGGGGAACAGCATACCTTGATTTAGAAAAGGCAATGAATATAAGACTAGGTATACAGGTAGTGTAAATAAAGACTATTAACAATTGATGAAAGTGTATTCCTTTGTTTATCCTAAAGATAAAGAGGTGTTCTGGACATTTAAACTGAATATTGATTTAATTAGTAACTATTTCAAAACATTTTTATTATTAAGGTGTGGGCAGGGGAGAGAGAAATGTAAACACCCTCCCAAGAAACCCACACAAACCACACCACAAACAGAAAACAAAAAGAGCTTTAGAAAGTCTGTGTCTGATGTCTCAGGGTCATTTTTAAAGCATGTAATGAGTTAAGTAATCGGACATTCTTTCCTATCCTACAGCAAAATGCCTCTTGATGCAATTAAATGGCTCAAGATTCAGAAAACCAGACCTACCAGTCTCTTCAGCTTGTAACAGCCAGTCATGTGTGAGAAAGGTCAGTCATGTAAAAGAAATTAAACGAGTTCTGCAAGGACTTAACTGGAATTGATGCAAAGCTCTCCAAACAGCAAAGGTGATGAAAAGTTCCATCAAAGTCAGATGCAAGGAAAGATGCTCATTAATATCCACATCACTGGGTCACAAACACCGTGCTCATCTGTATGGCAGGAGCGTGTATTTAATGATGTGATCAAAAGTGATATTCATGAGAGAACAATGTACTCCATCCTACCTCAGCACTATATGTTGCATATCCTGCTCGCACTCCTAAAAAGAATATGAAAAACTTCGTATCTGCATGAGGTTTTTATAAAAGGAAGAAACACATTTATATGAAGTCAAATAAATAGCTCATTACACACTGAATTAAATGCAGCTATTATTATTTCAGTGTTCAAAATAAAATAAAAAGTACTTGAGGACCTTTCTGAATCTATGTTAAAATCAAAGAAAACATCTAGCATTAAAAAGGTTTTTTAATACTAGGAATATTAATGATTATTCACTGCTCTGTAAATGCATTTCAATAACATTGTATCCTTGTATAATAAAGATATTTACTGAGTACAATAAAGGCTCACACTTTAAGTGCTCAGAATCGCAGATAGCCAAGTTCATTTGACTAATTACATTAATCTCTTATCAATTTTTAACAAACTTATTAGTAAATAACAAAGGGTTCTTCTTATACTGCTTTAATATTTTTGACTAAGACCTATTTCTGTTTAATGACTTGTTAAACAAATAAGCATATTTATGTTTATTATTCTCTGCCCTGAATATTTACACTTTGTAGCCATAGCTAGCTGAATCAGAACACATGGAGGTGCAACTTTTCAAAACCAAAGAAGGCATGTAATACTGGCTACTATATAACTTGCTAGTTTTAAGCATTTAATTTGAACATTGTTAGTTAAGATACGTACATAACTCCGGTAATTGAAGGACAGGCAACTCTAGTAACAGCTCAGCTGACACTGCTCAGAGAGCTAAAGGTATGAGTAGTTAAGTCCTCACTTCCCAGTGCAGCTGAAGAGCCGTGCAAAGCTCCCCCAGAGCTGCAAGAGGAGAGGCACCCATGCTGGTGAGCCATGCAGTACCCCAGAATGTCAAACCATGATGCAGGTACCACATTTCTAAAGATACATGATCCTCTTGACCAAGATCCTCAGCTAAAGAAATGTTGGTTTACCCCGCGAAGGACTAATGCATTATTATGGATTGCACAAAAAAAAACCCCAAACAACCAACAAAAACAAAAAGCCAAAAACAGAACAAAGCAAAACAAAACCACCATTCAAAATTTTCATCTCATTTTGGGGATTTTATTAAATTCAATACAGTTTTATCCCATGAGGAGTAAGATCAAAATGACTTCCAAGGATCCAAAATGGCAGAAGTCGTCTAGCACGGATACTACTTTGTCATGAAAGATAATGACTCCCAAAGACTGAGAGATCCGAGAAGGTATAAACATTCCTTTTCTGTGATGCTAAATGCAATGCACTGCAAGGTTTTTTCCCCTCATTTTTACCTCTTTTTCCACATGTGCAGAGAAGGCTTCATGAAATATTTAGAATCATAGAATCATAGAATCATAGAATCACAGAATGTTTTGGGTTGGAAGGGACCCCCAGAGCCCATCTAGTCCAACCCCCCTGCAGTGAGCAGGGACACCATTACCCAGATCAGGTTGCTCAGAGCCCCGTCCAACCTGGGCTGGAATGTTTCCAGGGATGGGGCATCCACCACCTCTCTGGGCAACCCGTTCCAGTGCTCCACCACCCTCATTGTAAAGAATTTCTTCCTTACATCTAATCTAAACCTACCCTGTTTCAGTTTAAAACCATTACCCCTTGTCCTATCACCATTGTCCCTACCAAAAAGATTCTCCCCCTCTTTCCTATAGGCCCCCTATAAGTACTGGAAGGCTGCAATCAGGTCTCCCCGCAGCCTTCTCTTCTCCAGGCTGAACAAGCCCAACTCTCTCAGCCTGTCCTCACAGCAGAGCTGCTCCAGCCCTCGGATCATTTTTGTAGCCCTGTGGGCTTTCCCCACTATGAGAAATAATGACACACAGGAAGCAGCCTGTGAAGAATAAGATGCAGAATCATTCCTAATGATGGGTCCTTTTCACTCAGGTATGAGCACAGAGGTCAGGAATAGCTTCTCATGTCCTAGTGGCACTGACATGAAGATGAGAACAGAATCCATCTCAGGAGGGCTTCACTTGTTTATTGAATGCTGAAGTAAGTGAAAAAATAAGTATCAATTTCAAGAGATTTATTTCTTCTTCTGCATTTTCTTCATTATTATTGTTACTTTCTTTAAAGTTCTGCTTGATTTCCTCGCAACATCTCTTCTCTACCTACAGCTTGATTGGAAGACAAGAACATGTAATTATTTGATCACTTTTCATTTCAGTTGATTAAAAGAAAAAGTAAGTGTTTGCTTGGGTTAAAGGTTATTAAAATGCATAATTAATTGTCCAATACCATCTTAATCAACAGCTTTCCAGTTTCAGCTTCTTTGCATTTATCAGGGGAAAGGTGGGGTTAAATAGAGGTATTTAATCAACTATGCATGAATTGTCAGAAATGGATTTCTGTAAGGAAGCCTTCAACCTGTTATTAGGAAAGGTGCTGAAGTGAAACAACCCTCCTCTAAGAGCGGTGCATTACACTGGTTTGCAGGGAATGAACTTAAGTATTATTGAACAAAATATTTCAGTCACATGTTCCATCTCCATCTGCTTAATGAATTGAAGTGTCAAGAAAATTTGAAGAGGCAGCCCAGGAAAACAGAAATGTAATTTAATGCAACATGAATCATTTGCTGGCCAAATGTACAGTATTGATGGGATTCCAGACAAAGCATTTAGATTATGGCTATTGTTACAGGAAAAGGCATTTAATTTATGGTGGTTCATATGTTTAAAGGCAAATTATTTGAAAAAAAAAAAACCACAGGAAACTAAACTTGTCACAATCTTCTAGAAAACTTAATTGGCAAAGCAGTAAATCTAATTACTTTCAGAAATGTAACTTTAAGGCATCTCTGCATCTTTAATTTAGTTAGAAAAACATATCCTGCATAACTTCCAAAAATCGCTTAAAATCTGAGTCTATCTGATAAAGATGTACAACCAGAAGCTGGTTAAGCTCTGCTATCAGTTCCTGTTACTTGTCTCATTGCTTTGAGTCTCTCTGTATTTCTGGATGGAAGAACTCAATTTACTGAATCTGGAGTATCCCCAGACACCATTAAGTGGACACCAACTCTGTTTTAATCTTCTCAATTTCCCTGATGCTGATAATATATTATATGGCAACACATGCTAGCTAGCTAGTTATCTAACCTCTCTCTTTTTCCCCTCTTCATAGCACAACACCCAAGAGTGAATTGATTATCTTTTACCTGTAAATTAAGTGCATTTTGCCCCACTCTATGTATAGTGTTCAAATACAGGAATGCAGAAGGAAAAAAGATGTATCTCTAAAAGAAAATCTGACCAAGGTGGGTTACATATCCGATCATCCAGTGTGTCCCCTGGCACAGCTTTGGCCTGTGACAAGCCTTCTCCCACAACACCCAGACCTGCTTCCCGGGGTAGCACAGCACAAAACTGCACAAATCACATATGTGCTACCAAGATGGATGGACAAGACCACGCGCTTCAGGGAGAAAAATTTCCTCTCTAGGAATAAGAACTATAACACACCATTTGCCCTCTGTGCCAAAGGGTCTTTTTTTTTTTTTTGGCTAACATAGGTATAAAGAAATAGAATTTATTTGGGCCTCTGAATATAAGCATAAGTAATACTATTTTGTGTGTCTGTATAGATGACATTTTGATTAATTATCACATGCTGTATTCTCTCCCTTTCTTCCTTTACCTCTCATCAATACAAAGATAAGCAAATTTAATCAGATTCTTGATTGCCAGGGACAGGACAATGTAAGTGAATGGGCACAAAACAGTATAAAATGCAGGCATGGGTGACACATTGACACAAAAAACAAGGTCTCTGAGTTGCAGAATCTGTGGAGAGAGAAAAAAAACAAAGGAAATTAAAAAGATGACAGAAATCAGTATCACACGGTTTCCTTCATGATAATGTAATTTAAATCTGCAGTTGCGCTTGGACTAGATGGACATTGTAGGTCTTTTCCAACTGAAATATTCTATTCTATTCTATACTATTCTATTCTATTCTATTCTATTCTATTCTATTCTATTCTATTCTATTCTATTCTATATATGATTAATTGGACGTTAATCATAGAATCATAGAATCATAGAA
>KL258448.1:0-17159 GCA_000699545.1 Podiceps cristatus
CCTTCTTGTTGTTTTTAACATCCCTCACCAATATATATATCCTTGTTGAGTTTCACTATCCTTGTACAAGTCTTCTAAGAACCTGTTTCCAGTAACACAACAAGGTTGGCAGCTCAGGCTATACACACATCTGTTTCCAGGAGCATGGCAAATCTGCAGCTTGCATCTCCAACAGAGTTGCATGTGTTCTAGAAAGACTTGAGCACTGATTCTGAAGGAAAATAAAAATATTAATATGGGTTGGTTTATAATGGTTTTCTGCTTTAATTTAGTAAGTTACTTTGAAAATAGTTCCATACTGAAATTCTCAGCAAAAGTAGAGAGACGGAAGGCTTTCCATAAAGCTTTTTGACTGCACAGAGTTGCTGTAAAGTTTGTGATGAATAGCAAACTTACTCCCAAAAAGCTATGCACAAGTTCTGGTCAGGTTTGACACTGTGTTGGCCAGCAGAAGATGGAAAAAAATATTTCCAGAAAATAAAAATGAAGGATCATTGATTAACATCTCAGCTGACTTGAAGCAAGTTTTGTTTGTTCATCTGCCTGACAAGCACAAAACTCACATGGGAGATTCGTGTTTGGTCATATTTTTCTCTTGTGGTCTGGGAACAACTAAAATACAAGATGTATAGTAGCACATTCTAGGTAACTTTCCAGGTCATGAACTGAGGTAAAACCTGAGATGCTGTGCAAAACACTAGAAAGTGTTTCAAAAAGAATTATAAGTGCAAGCAACAGATAGAAAAGGATAAGTGAAGCAGAGACATTGCAGTGAAAATGCATTTTCTTTTCAGGTTTAGAAGTTACACCTGCCAATTCTATTGTTCTGGGCAACAGACTGACACCCTCAGTGCTAATCTATTGTCCTCTTAATTTAATGCTATAATCTACATTTCCAAACATACATAAATTTCCAGCTACTATGGTCAATTGGGCCACTTCACCAGATTAGAAACTCAAATATGAATTCCAGCAGCACCATTCTTCATGGAAAAACAGTGAATAAAATTTAATTTTATTGTAACATTTTTAGGGGAAATGGTATTTTTTCATAATCCTTTTATGCAGATATTTTTGAAGTTTTTCTGTTAGATTTACATCAATTTCTCTTCTATTTATATCAGCTTGTCTTCTCTTTCAGGAGTCAACTATCATATTAATTTGGTAATGCAGGGAACAGGACAAACCACTCCTAAAATAGTAGTTTCTAATCTTTTTCAGTTTGTAACATCTTCTAATTTTTTTTCAAAGCTGATGTTTTCTCTGGTTGAGTCAATGACAGTCGATCTGTCGATACTGTCGATACTGTTGACTGACAGTAAATCTTCCTTGGTTATATTTCACGGATTTCTTAGAAACAGCCCATGGACCATAAGCAGATGCAGTTCACAGTTTGAGACTACCACTCTAGACAGAGGATACTGGTAGTATGGATAACACTACTCATGAATCTACTACAACTCATTTTCATCTGCTAACGCTTATACTTGCACCTTGGAAAAGAATCAGTTCTGCCATGCCGTCTATTGGAAAATCTGATTTCTCCCAGTTTGCAAATTAACTGATACTGCAACCTGGTAAATTTGATGGTTTGTGTTTCGGTATCTGTAGCAGCACTTCTGATTGCCTAGATTACAATGTGCTTGTATGTCGTTTTGAATCTATCTCTGGTAACAAGTACTGTAATGAAGAATTACTCAGAGCTCTAGAGACCAGCCACTTCATCAAATAACATCACTGCAGATCGCAAACACAGAGATGTGCAACACAAATATCATCAGGTTCCTCTCTATTTCTTCATATTTGTTTAAAGTTTGTCATAGCCAAATGTTTATGTAGTAATTATATAGGCAGGATGTGGGGAAGACTTTCCATATACTTCTGTGGGGACAGAATTTCACTTCTTAAATCAAGGTTGGTGTATCCCTGAAGATATTCACTGACTCAGCCAGAAAGCTGAGCCTGGAGCAGTAATGACTGAGCAACAGTCTATGTAGATCCCTATGGCAGGAAATCAGACTCTGGATTAAGTGGTTCTTCTTGGCTTTCACAGCTTGTGAATTTCAAAATAGATGTGGAACACAGAGGAGGAAACCTAAAGTACCTTTAATGCCACTCATTTAAAATGAGCTCTTCAACATAACTTTTAATTAGGGGTGAGAGTAACTTGTAGGACTTGGATCTGCCAAACTTTACTGATATTTGTTTTCCAGAAGGAAATATTGGCGTCAATGTTTATTTTCAGGCATGCTGCTTTAGATTTCATGTTTGTTTCATCCTCTTGAAAAAGTGAATGAAGATTAAAAAATTGTGAAATATTGTCCCTTTTAGTTGTTACTAAACCCCAATGGCACTTTTTTTCTTGTTACCTGGAAGCTAGAAGTGGGAAAAAGCAACACTAGCCATTCTTGTTTCAACTGACATGTGAATCTTAGGTTTGCTTCTCATTTTATCTGCCTTTGCACAAGGAGATGCAACTGTGTTGAGACGAAAGCTTTGAGAGACTGACCTGAGACCCACTGACTGACGGCGATGGAGTTGTCTGAAGAAACTTCCCTTGTTTCCCTGCTCCCTGCCAGTAAGCAAAGATCCTATATCTGGACTCACCCATGTATGGCCAGCTGGGGATCTCACCCCACATCTTACATTAGCTTGTTCATGCATTTCCCAGGAATGCTAAGAGGTCCTGACATTTCATGGAGAAGTTTAAACAAGTTTCATGAAGCTAATTATGTAAACAGACAAAGAACCAGGTAAGTAAGGGAAGGAGACTTAGGAAAAAAGTATTTTTATAAGCAGGGGATACGATCTGATTTCTGATGGCTTGACGTGTGTCATTGAATTTCCTGGTATCTAATAAGATATAACTTTAAAGAGACCTGTGGAAACAATATCTTGAAGATCCTCACTCCTTTGTCCTGAAATTGTCTGAAGGGTTCAAAGTTTATTAACAATACACTTAAACACATCACACTTGCTTAGGAGACCTGGCTGAAAATTCATAGGAAGGAACAAAAATTTTCAAACTTAGACACTTTGAAACAACTATCTAAAGACATCTGTGATCCTCAGATTTTCTAACCATTTCTACAAAAGACATGATTGAGTACTCTTAAAAAAAAATATCAGATCTTTTCTTGTGGTGCCTAGCACCACAAATATGAATTGTTTGTCCCAAAGCATAACTTGCATTCATGGATTGATTTTATAGGACAATATCAAAGCTCAGCTTGCAAGAGAGTGCTGATAATAGCATCTTTCAAAGCTTTCCTCCAGATGAAGCATCTGTCCCCCTGCTGCTGTCCCAGTGTCTATAAAATGCACTACCACTAGCTCACAAAGGATTTTTATTGTGTAAAATGAAACCAGAAGTCTGTTGTGGTTTAGATTGTTGTTTCATTTATTAATATTAAGCATAATTTCCCAAACAGGACTATTAAATGAGAGCTGGCTTGTGCACTATATCCGAGCTTACAGTTGTTAGTGCTGTAGGGGGATAGTAACACAGCAGTTCTTCAGATTTCCGTCTGTGTTCAAGCTGCTTAGAATCGTATGATTTTAAAACATCAGAATTGGAGAGGTGTTTGTAAAGATTACTTAGCAATTCTGGAAGAAATACGTTGTCCTAAAGAAAACCTTTCTTCTTGGTTAGGAACATGTATATACTGTTCAAGTAGCTACATATTTTTTTCCTAACCAATATTAACATGCAAAGTCTTACGTTTCAAGTAAAAAAGAAAAAGCAAACAGTTTCTTTTCTGTTCTTCTCTTTTTCTTCTGCTCCACCTGATACAGGATGATCAGTTTAGGTTAGTAAAACATTCCTTCCCGGCTTTGTTCAACGTGACTGCAAAATTATTGCACAGTTATTTTGGAGCCTTCATGTTTAGTTTCTTTTTTTTTTTTTTTTTTTTATTTTTACCCTTAAAACCAGAGAAACTATCACTAGTGCATGTTTCTTTGGTGTTATAACTCCAAGGGTGGGTGTGTCCTAGATGTGTACTTTCTACATACCTCACCTGAAGGGACACCCTTATATCCAGCCATTTGATGGAATATCGCATTCCCATTCTCATCCCATGGCAGCAGTGGGGCCATGGCATAGGGCTTCCTTGGAGAGGTTTTAGCCACCTCAGCAGCATTATGTTCTTACTGTCATACTGTAAAGAATTATATATGAGGAGCATGAGACACCTGCCTTTCATGGAGCTGCATCTTTTGTTCACATCTACAAATTTATGCTGTTTTACAACCAGGAGAGTCAGAATGATTCTCTGTCTGAGACTAAAAGATTTCAGGACTGACAGGAGGTAAATGAACAATTTCGTTCTCATGAGAATCACAAGGGTTTAATAAGGACTTAAATGTATCTCTTCCACCTGGCCCTGTAGAGAACTGAGTTTCAGCTTGTGTGCTTAGTGCTTTAATCTTGTGCTAATTGTCTTGCTCAATAGAGTAAATGATTTATCACTGGTTTCAGTGGGAGAGAGATCTAGCATCTAATCCTGCCTGCATTAATTATGAAATGAACTCATCGGGTAGTTGGCTGGATGTGGCATTTTTGTGCTTCAGCTACAGCACCTCACAAGCAGCTTCCATGTTTACTTCTGGTACCTTAATCTGTAAGCAGTTCTAGATATCAATCTCTTCCCACATCTTGTTAGGCTAGTGGAAATGACTGTTTTCCTACCATCCCACAGACCTGAAAAATCAATGAGCATTTAGACTATAACAGCATTTTCAGAACATTGCTGCCACAGTTGTCTTTTCCCGTAGCTGAACAGATGCCTGTCAAAGCAGAGTGAAGGGAATCTGTGCAGGTAAGTTCTAAGAAACATTCACCCAATGCCACTATAGTTTTGTTTAAAGGTACTAAGCCAGTGACATGAGAAACTTTTTCACTTGAAATGATCCGTTGCCTTCTACTCACTGGAAGGCAGCAGAATTCAGCTATCAGGCTAAGTCTTTCCATGATTTACCTCCTACTGGGCTAGGTTTGCTTTAGTGACAATGAGAGTGTCCAGTCACTCTTTATGTAATTCAGTTTGTGAAGAAGAAATCTCAGCCCTCCATGACTGCTAAGAATAGATCCTATGCTTGGTATCTGTTCTAGCAACACACCCACTCCAGTGGAGAGAGAAGCCTCTCCATAGCAATTAGTCATTTCTCTTAAATGACAACATCTGCACTTTACGTTTGTCCCTTCAGTGAGGACTGAGAATGTACTTTGTTACAGAAGGAAAAGAGGGTAGACAGAAGTAGCAATTTCAAGTCAATTCATGGCATGAGATTTGTCACCTGGACAAGGACATGTCAATTTGAGCTCCAAAGCTGAGTATTTTATAACACTTTGGAATAAACCTGCTGTAGTGCTTGAGTTGCCGAAAGATGGTTTCCTTGCTACAAATAAGTCATGCTTTTCTCTCTCCTTTTATTTCCTAATCTTCATTCTGTCACTGAACACTAAGGACAACTTATCCCACAAAGCTGCCAGGTGTGAGAGTGGAAGAAGGGCAACAAGCCTGACCTAGAGGAAAGGGTGAACCAAGTGTAATTCATAGTGAGCCCTGTTTTTCTGTGTTAGGTGGGTCTGGCCAGACCTCAAACAAAATTTGATGGCATGGCTCAGCATCCCCCAACATGGAAAGGGTGGGTCTCTTCTGCATTACACACAAGGTGCTGTTCTTATGATTTTGTAATATAATTAGCCAAGTGTGCTGAAGGTCTCTGTATACAGTGGACCAAATTCAGACATGACATTAACTGGCACAATTTAACTGGAGTCTGCCAAGAGGTGGGTCCACCTCACTCCCAAATTTTGCTCTGTCTTAAGGCAGTTGAGAGCACGTAAGCTGAGAAAACATATTTATATGCACTTCTAAACCAAGTTTAATATGTACCATTCTTCAATACCATCAGAAAATCTGAATGTGTTTTGAAACAAATTAAGCCCTGCAGTACCTCAGCAGAATTCAGTGAAAAGAATAGCTACATTCTGTAAGGAAACAAAGAACAAGTATTCATGGAATTTGCCCAAAGAGTAAGTCTGACACCATGAAATAGAAGCCTGTCTTTCTTTTGTCCACTTCAATTTCCTCCCCACCTGTTTATGTTTATTACATTTCAATAATTAAATGGAGCTCAAAAATTTCACCTTCATTCTTGGACAAATTCTAATTAATAGATTTTGTATGTGGTTTGCTTAATTCCTGTAAACAGATTTGCTTAGGGAGCAGTACACACATGAAAATTAATTTGAAACCATAATCAGCCTATGGAGAACACAATACAATTATTCTTTCCCAGCCAAAATATGCTTCAATAAATTTCATGCTAGCTTTCTTTTGTTGGGACAGAAGGATGATGAACAAAATGATTCCTTCCAAAATCTGCATACTTTCTTTCCATACCTTGTGTTGAACAGTTGCCCTGATTCTTCTGTTGGTTTTCTGTTTGGAATCTGCTAGGACAATTTGTTGGAAATACAATAAATTAACTGCTCAGGAGCTTGTTCGTATTTGTGCTGTGAAGAGCATAGAATTTTCTCCAAGAAAATATGCCATCTGCCTTGGTATTATACTGATGGTTATCTTTTCCTGTTGTGTGTTTGCTCTTAACTACCAGATCTTCTCCCAGGACACATTTAGAGAGGGATTCATGCACAGTGTTGTTTTTTTTTATTACTAATCTACCAAGAATTGTTATGTTGTTATGGAGATACAATATACTTACATGAGGAACAGAGATCCAGCCTAATCTGAGACCTGTGATTCACATATAGCACAGAACTTTTTCACTATAGTCAAACTCAGGCTTGATACAACAACCACAGAAACCAGATCTGTAGGGAGTCAAATCCAGACTTTGAGTATGAGAGAAATATTGCTCCATGTTTGCTCTCAAAAGAGAAAAAGCCAGTCACTTGAAAATACTTCTCTGCTGCAGTTATGGCAGGTTGAGTTTAATTGGGTCAACATTGAACTCAAACTCCACAAACTTGTGTCAGAATAAGTAATTTCATACCTAAGGAGGAGCAAAACTCCACTGTAATATTAACATTCTTTAATTATTTTCTTGTGTAAAATTGACACGTATTATACTTTATTATAATCATTTAAGACTAGAGAAATGCCAAAAGAAAAGCCAATTAGGTGGTATTGTTATTAGTACTATCTGATTATGTGATCTGCAAAAATAATGGGTACAAGGCTAAACGCCTTGGATGAAAATATTGAAACTTGAAGGCATAAAGCTGGTGTCTAAATTAAAAGCCTGATTTATTTTTTTGTTGAATGCCAAGCTGTTAAACAAAGCCAAACCCAGTGGCGTGCCAGTAGGCTAACGATCCACCACCACGAGAACAATTTCCACCACCACGAGAACAATTTCAGATGGATTTATGGTCCCTCTGTCTGAACCTGTTCTTTTGAAGATGCCTTAACGCTGCACCACGGGTGTCAGGAGTGTGAGGGGGAAAAGGCTGCAGTCGCTTTCCTAGTCCCTCCTTCAAGGCAATGGCACAACAGCCCCGGTAGCCTGTGAGGGCTCTCTATATATTAGGAAGAGCCAGACAATCTGGCTCCTCTTGTTCCAGTCAGAGCACTGACTTCTTGGGGAGTTGTTTGTCTCTGCTTGAAATGTTACAAATAATAAAATGGAGCATTATTTTCTAAACTAATATTTTTGGGGAGTGGAGGTGATGTAAATGTCTTTCTGACTGGAAAGGGAATTATTTTCCCTTTTGCTGTTTTAACTATTAGAATAAAAGAAAGGAGGACTCACATTGGAGAAAAAGATAAAGTAAAAGATGGGGGAAAAAAGCCTCAAACATTTTACTGGTCAGGAAAATAAAAAAATAAAATAATAATTTTTAAAAATTTATTTTTGGAGCCCTTGAGATCTTATATAGTATTTTTTATTTCTGCTGGAGAACTCAAAACAAAATGACTAGACAAGTTTTCATGATAACTGTTGGACAAAATCCACTTTACTAGCAAAAGATTACACTCAAGCTTTTTGACTACTTCTGCTTCACATTTTGAAGGTATAGCCAAGCCCTCCTTCCTATATTTCATACTTGTCAGGAACACAGGCACTCCAGGGAGAGATATTCTTGAGTATACTCTTTCCATGGCAGTCATTCAAAATTGGTAGGAGGAAAACAGGCATCCTGCAGTGAGCCAGCATTGTCCTCTCTCTGCTTTCCACATCTGGCAGAAATCCCTGCTGCCACTCCCACCCCATCCTATTCTACCTCCCAGTGGAACCTTTGCAGAGGGTTGGGTTTTTATCATTACTGTAATTAGTTACGTCTACTTCTTCCTCCTTCTGCCCAGATTTCTCCTCTGAATTCCTGCCTAGTAGTCTGAAGAGGCCTTCTGTGAAGATCCTTCTATGCCATCAGGATAACTGCGTTTATATGGTCTCATGGAGTGTCAGAAATGTGTCAGGACTGTACATTGCATTGAGACACTGAAACAACATTCAATAAGAAAAATATGTTTTATTCACAAGTTTGTCATAGCTTACAACATTCCTGAACAGCAAAATGACCTGAACAACCAAGAAATACTGTACTGAATCCATCTAAAGGTTGAGATTCTGGACTTTCTCATTCAAAGTAATTTATTTCTTACACAGCTGTTGTGTAGTGTTTAGAGGTCTGTTTTAGTTAATTCAAACACAGAGTAGGCAGCATACCTACAAATCTGCTCTAATTCGCACCACCTGCCTTGCTTCTAGTGTCGGTGCCTAACTCCCCATCAGCCTCTGCAAGTCTGATGCCTGAGACTCTGGGCAGTTGGCTAGACAATCCCAGTGACGTGGAGAGTCCTTGAATCTGCACCCTGCCTCGGCACATTCAGGAAAGCTTTTGGGAACTATTTTTGTCCCCACTTTTAGGAACTCCACACAATCTCAAGCTATAGTCCTGGGAAATAATCTATACTGGTGCCAAAAGGGATTAATCAGTTGAGTAATCAACAATATTGGTAACAAAAATAAGAACATGGTCACTTCAAATTCTGATCTCTGTACAATTTATTTCCTTTTCAGAATAACCAAAGAACTACAAAGTACCCAAATTAAAATAAAAACATGAAAGAAAACAAATGGCATTGAAAACAATTTTCTTTTATATGAAAAAAAAAAAAGGTATTTTTAAAAATTCTCTTATCCTTATTGGGCCATCTAGGGGAAATTTCACTGAGAAAGGAAAATTTTATTAAGTCATTCAAGGCAGATCCTTTTAATTGAGGGTTTTTTTGTGGATTTTTTATTTGTTTGTTTTGGTTTTTTGTTTGTTTGTTTGTTTGTTTGTTTGTTTGTTTTTAAATTAAAAGACTTGATTAATCCTAAACTTATTTTCAATGCAGAAGACATCTACTCAGAAATACAAACTTTCCTTTAAAAAGTTGGACTTTTTAAAGTTTCTAAATTTTTTAAAGCAGAAAATTTGTCTCTTTTAAAAAATAATATGTCTTGTTTCTACTGACATCAGGACAGTCCTTTTTTTTTTTTTTTTTTTTTTTTTTTTTTTATAAGGCATTGAACTGTTTGCCACATATTATAAATCTTTCCTTTTACTCTACAAGTATTTCCCTGATTCTGTCTTTTGCTATCAGGAAATCATAATATCATGCCTAGCAAGACCATCTCTTTCGCACATTCCAATGCCATATGCTTAGGACAGTAGCACGACCTAGACCCATCCTTAGACAGTAGCATGTCCCATGATTTCTGTCCCGATCTACACTTCCTCTTAGTTAGTCAAACTTCCTTCTTCATAACCACTTCATAACCACTGATTTTTTTCTATTAAAGGTAAGGTACCTATGATATAAACTTCTCTATCTTCTTGTTTTGTCAGGTCATTTCTGCTTTCTGAGTCCTATAACTTAGGAGGAAGCCAAAGATGAGTTAGGTCTGGGACCTGAATCTTTCAGATGTTGAAGCTGTCCAGTAAAATCTTTTTAATTCTGACCAAAACAGTATATTTGTTATTCTAGAAAAGGACTAGGAATGTAAAACCTGAATGTATGATATTCTGCAGAGTTATATTTAATAGAATTTACATTTATACTAAACAGTAATGTTGCGGAGGTTTTAAAATTATGTCTGATGTTTTATGTATGACCAGTAAAGTCAAATTGAAACAATCAATCATATTGGAACTGTAAAATTCATTATGATTTTATCATCATATTTAGACAGCAGGGGAGATTGCAAGTCATTTCATGGCTGTAGGTAAGACAATTAGATGAGTATAGTTTTAATGTTGCTGTATGTGGCAACAGCCTGGAAAATATTGAACTTAAATAATGCTTTGGAATTTATTGACCTTTAAATACACTTCACTTTCAATCAGGGTATGGATTTAACCTGTTACCATGATGCACTGATGCAAATGTTCCCATTTTCAGTTGTGCTTCTTCAGTTAATTGAGGTCATATAAGAGACTTCTCTATATCTTGGCAGGCACAGGCTGGCAAATGAATGCATCTTTTTGTACCACTTTTGGCTTAAAAAAGAAAAAGTATTCCTGCGGACATCACCTCTCACTGTACTTTTCAGTTTCAAGTGAATGTTTTTTGTTTGGAGCCACTATGAGAACACTGCTCCTTCTCAGTCTTTCCAAATGAGAACCACATGCTGGTAACTTGGGATCTCTTGAAGAACAGCAGTGCAGTTTCTGCTACGTGATTTTGGCTGTTTGCATTGAGAGCTATCTCAAGGGAAGTAATGAAGAACTCAGAATGACAACTGTTCTATTACAAATATGATCAACTTGGGAAAGAGATTGGAGGACAACATAATAAACAAGAGCAATATTACCTAGGCTTCTTTAAAAGGACTCCTTTCATCCTGAGTAACCAAAATACATTAAGCCAACATAAGCTGTGACAATAATTTATATTCCCAAGTAGACAGAGTATGCAGCTAGAGGTGAGACTTAGATTTGTTTCACAAATAGAAAAGGGACAGGATGACTAAGATGCATGTGTTTTATTCTCATTCGGACCTGCAGTGGGACTCCGGGCTTCGCATTTTTACCTTCCTGAATTTGAGTTTGCAGACCTATTGCCAAAATTCTGTCTCCCGATATCTGTCCTTCCTTCCCACCTTCCCCAAAATCATGTAAAAGTGCCAAGCACTAGTACCATTTAGAGATTGCAAGAAAACCAAAGAATACTGTGGTTGAGGTTGGTATGCAACCTGTTACTCTGACACCCTCAAATACAGGCATTATTATAGCCTTGCTGAACAGGATATTTGTGGGAGAGCCAGAAAGAGAATCCAATTCTTCTGAGTCCCAGAGTAGTGTTTAAAAATATAAATATTTATATATTATATAAAAATTATCATTTATGTATACATATATATTTCTAGTAAGTTCTCCTCTGCCCTGTTGTCCGTGCAGTGGATAAAACCGGATTTCCAAGAAGTAACGTATGTTGTCATGTAAAACCATGTAATTGCGCATGTATGTGCAGAAGGACATGGTTTGGTCCCATGGTGAAGACATAAGAGTAATTAATTCTGAGTGCACTGGGACTGACACTTGCAATATCCTTTGAGTACTTTTTTTTTTTTTTTCCACATGGATCTCCTACTTTTTTCTTTTTCTGTAAAAGCAAGCTGAAAACAGCAATTCCACCTAGTAAAAATATGCTGAATCCAAGTTGAACAATATGAGAAGGAGCAATATAAGACCTTTCAATCTGTAACATAAATCTAAGCCACTTGAACAGCCAAAGAGATGGTAGCAGTTGTGTGCTAATACTTACAGTGTGCCTCACTGCTGGACAACACGTCTTGGGGTTTTGTTGAGCAACAGAATAAGAGGATGAAAGTAATAATGGTTTTTATTCTTGCCTCTTGAAAGATCTTTCTAACGCATTCTGTTTGATTTTGTTTTAGCAGGTTTGCTTCCCATAAGTAGGATTAATTTTCATCAAAATTAATTAAATCAAATTTTAATAATAATAATTTAATCGCCCAAGAGTTGAGATGACTGGCATAGCTAATTTAGCTCTATAAACTCTTGAGAGGCCCCCCACTGGAAACATCTTATAGGTAGGAATGCAGAATTAAATAAAAAAATCTAATTTAAAAGAAATGGCACATAAATTTTCACAGTCAAAAGGGAATGAGGAAAGGTTTACCCAAAGTTTAGCTGTAAAAAAAAAACAAACCCAACTTTCTATTAAAATAAAAAACAAACAGCAAGATCAGATTTGGAGTTGTTGCCACATAGGTGTTATGGTTCAGGTATCTTGGTCTTCTCTGGCCAAAAGGAGGGCTGCAGGACAAGGGATGGATCTTGTACACCACTTTATGCTCTTGGAGACATAAGATGACATTTCCCAACAACAATATTTAGGTTTAATATGGGGTTTTTTTCGCTCAAAATGAACACCAAAACTTTGAGTAACACTTTTTTTGTCTCTTTCCACCTACAGCATAACACATCTGTATCTAAAAGGCCCTAGGAATGAACACAGACTTGAGGGACTTTTTAGATACTTTCTCAGCAAAGGCAGAGTCAGTGCTTTCAAATTTCTATCAGGTACTGGAAGACTATGAATGGCATACTCAGGAGTCTCCATACTCAACAAAAGCATGTTCTCGAGACAGCTCGGATCTTCTTGACATCATGGGAAGGTCATGACCAAGAAAAAATGGCTCTGAGCCTTCAAACAGTATCTACTACAGTCAGGGTTGTCTGTCTGTTTCATGGCTAGTTTAAACTGTTCCAGAAGTAAACTTCAGTCAACCCTGTTTGTGAATAGAGCTGCAAGGTAAAGGCTTTGTTTTAATTAGCAATATTGTCCTTGATACAGAAAAGACAATGTGAATGGGATAGGAAGATGAAACAGATCCACCACAGAGAACTTTACGGTCGCCTTTCATTCACTGCACTGGCTGCTGCTACTGCTGCCATTCCAGATATTTCCCTATTTCCCCCTTGTTTTTCCTCTCTCTCTCTTTTTTTTTTTTTTGAAAGACTCTTTTGCAAATATGAAATAGTTTATGAATAGGGACACCCACAAATATTTACTAGGGCTGATAAACAATGGAAAAGTCAGTGAACAATCTCAGCTCATTTTTATGAAGATGAAAAGCTGGTCACTTTTGCCAGGTCTGGGAGCCTCAAGCCATCAGCATTAAAGTTAACAAAGGCATCATCAGAATAAAAGAGACTTGAAAACTGAGCTCTGGATCTTGTCCCCAGAGCAAAAGGCACCTTTTTTAAAAGTATAAATGTAGCTTTCAAACCACATTACTGAGGCATACATGAGTGTCAGGGTGGGTGTTTATTACGTTGGTCTAACAGGCAAATATGAGCCTCTAGGTGAAGTCATTTCCAAAAGGACTTTCGGCTTCTTACTGGTGAAGACAAGCAGAGAGGTAATATTATCTCTGTTTCTGATACGGCTACAGTTTGTAGGAAAGCAGGGCTGTATATGAGCATTCACAGTTTTGAAAAGGCTTTTCAGAACCAGAGAAGGTGCAGGAAAGAGTTTGAGCTGAATGCTCATAAAACCACCTTGCAGGGAGAAAAGTAAACAGTGCGATATGCTTAGATAATCAACTAGGAGACAGGGAAGCCATTTAACTAGCATGGGGTATCTGTCTTCCTGGGGAAAAAAATGCCCAGTGCTACTCCCTTGAAGCTGCCAGTGCCAGGGCCCTGAAGGCCAGGGGGCTGCCCACGGGGGTCTGTCAGGGCAGGGCCCGGCAGCCAGGGCCCGTCCCACCCCCCGCATGGAGCCAGCAGCGGGGGGCACTGGGGCAGCCCCAGCCCCAGGCTTTAGGCACCTCCCTGGGGGTGGGGACGGGCCGAGGCTGGGCTGGGACATGGGCTTGCAGGTGGGCCCAGCTCTGCAGGACCCACGGCTGGGCAGGGCAGGGCTGAAGGGAGCTGGAGACCAGCCCTGCTGGGGCATCACTGAGGCTGGGGCTGATGGCCCTGGGGGCTGACAGGGGGTTCTGGGCCATGGGCAGGGTGGGGGGATCCCAGGGGAGTGAGCAGGGACATGGATGACTAAGGTCACTGCTCCTTAGGATGCTGACATGGAGAAATAAGGCATATGTTTTAATAGAGTGGTCAGCCCCAGTATGACCCAAGGAAGTAGAATATTATCTGTTTTTGTAGTATTCAAATGAATCCAGGGTGACTTTTCCAGAAGATATGATTTTACTGTTGAAAACATGTAAGCCCAGTCAGATGACGTGGCCTTTTGGTGTTCTGTGGTCTCACAGTCTGTGGATCTCCCACGCTGCTTCAGTTTAAACTTGGTTACCATTCAGCCTAAATCAGTTCTTTCCTGCATTAGAAACAAATAAAAAGTATTACGAGATACCTTATCTTGGTAGCAAGTCTGTACACTTACCTCAGTTCAACTAAATGCAAGTAAATTTTTTGCATTACTATTGGCTCATATTTGGGCTTTAGGCTGAATTTAGGATGCATTCAGATATAGTCCTGATCTGAGTATCAGGTCATAAAACCCTAAATTAAAACCAAAGATCTCCTAACGCTGTCCTATTTGACACCCAGGTGTCAAGTAAAGATGGTCAGCCTCTGCTGCGTGCTTCATCGGAAGAATCTTACGAAGAAAATCAAGCAACAGCAGTTAGCAACTACATGCCAGAGGTCTGGTGGAAGCTCAGACACAAACGGGGGCTGAGGACATTAACAGAAGAGCTTCCTCTTGACCACTTCATCACAAGGTGACCTTAGCCAGGGCATGGTACAGGGGAAAAGACTTCTTCCAAACAAAGTCCTCTCCTGCATGATGTAGGGCTCTGACCTACCACATGAGATGACAGAGTTTCTGTGCGAAGATGCATTTCCACCCAAACTCAGAGATGTTATAGGTGGTTAGTGAAGCGGTTGTTTATAAAGCCAACTATTTTTGAGTGATGGTAAGCATGATTATTGTACTGTAGCAAAGGCTCTGGCACTTGCTAGAAGCCGTTCTTCAACTGACTGCTGTGTTAACAGACTGCCAACTGGGTTAATGGGACCAGGAGCTGGAGGACTTGAAAGCTTTTTGGCCAGTCTTTCAGCAGTAATCAGTAAAGTTGGAATTGTCACTGCCTTTTACACAGTGGTAGTCATGTTACCACAAATTTTCCACTACCTGTTAACATATTTTAAAATGCCACAAAGACTTCAGAATTTGTTTGGGGAGTTTTTTTGATTTGCGTAATCATTTGACAACTTGCAAAGTGGTGTATAAATACTGGTATTTGGTAAAGGGAGGAGTAGGAAAAGTTGTTTAAAGGTTGGACCAGATGAAATTTCACAGTCCCTTCCAACCTGGGTTGTTCAATGTTTGTTTCTAAAGGGAAACAAAGTTCTTGGCAAAAGCAGCTTGTAAAGACCTGGGAATGTGGATGTTTGAAACAAAATCATGAAATAGTGTAAAAAACCACACACATATGTACTCTGCTGTGCTGGTACATATTGACCCTAAGGGAGAAAGCAGGTTTTGAAAAATAGATCCTTAAAGGCCTGAAGTGGAGATTTTAGTATTTTATATACCAGAGTAGCGTATGAGACCCAGACAGTTTGAATACCACAGGGGCAGCACAGTTTTCCCATGGCCCAGAGACTCTGCTCTGCTGCAAAGTCCAGAATTTCATGCTGCTGCCCTGGGCATTTCTAGCTGGAACTGTCCAAGGGGCATGGCAGGACACCTCTGTCTGCTGTGCCTGGCAGCGACCAGGCTGCCCATTGCAACACAGGCAGGCTTGAAGGCAACGGGGCTACAGCTATCCAGGCTTGTGCTTGAGAGACCTGGGAAGTCACTATTTAAAGCCCACTTGAAACAATTAAATGATGTAAAAGGCTTTTAAAGAGTTTTCTCCTGATTTCAACATCTCAACAGTACTTAATGAGTCAGCTGAACTGTTTTGTTTTTGTTTTGTTTTGGGGTTTTTTTGTGAATAATCAGCTAGTCATCTCTTTGTGTGGCTCTTTCAAACTACAAGGAAAGGGGATTTGTTTTTCTTGCATTATTTTTCAATAGGAAAAATGTGAATGTAAAATGTTCAGGAAAAACCCTATATCAGTGTAGTACCTGAAATTACTTGTTAAATAGCTTGCTAAATGAAAGTGATTAGATTGTGAATTGACTGCAAGATGGTGGAGTTTCGTTTACTTAGTGTCTGTGAGAACAGAAAAAACTAAGGGAGACACTGTAATGATAATCACACACTTAAAATGTTGCTCTGGAGGAAAGCATTGTTCTTGCCTTCCACCAAGGAAAGGAACAGAAATTACGAGCTTGGACTGTAGCAGGAAAGATTCAAGTTTTACACCACAAAAACAGTAGCAGGGACAGTGAAGTGTGAAAGATTGCAGAAGACGCTGGTGCTCAGAGTCTTTAAGAGCAGACGATACATGTTTTAGACAAGAAGCAGACAGGAGTGATTCTTACCCGAGCAAGGGAATGGAGCAAACATCATATAATGTTCCCTTTTAGACTCTTTTTCTACCATTCTATGAATCTTTTTTCTTTAATCTTTCAGATTGTTAGCGTTTAACTCTTGGGGCCTGCTGAGACTTTTTTCTCCTTTTTTTTTTTTTCTCCCCCTCTCCCTTTTTTTTCTTTTTTTTCTTTTTTCTCCCCCCCCGAATAAACATATCTAACTCCACCCCCAGTCTCCAGCTTCTGCAATTTATTGCCTATTGGTATAAGGCCCAGTTCCAGAATAGCATTGCTGACTTAGTCTCTAGAACAACATCTAAATGTCATCATTGCAGAACTCTCCAAGTATTTATGTAAACAAAGGGCTTTTTATGCCAATAATTCTTTCTCTTTCCTATCATTGTGCTACCATTAGAGTGCTAGTGTAGATATAGCACCAGCTGGGGCTGGAGCTTTAACATCTTTTCGATTCTTGTTTCCTCTGGGCATACTGAGATAATGTTGGATATAGTGTCACCTGGCATTATGTCTGTTACAGAGCTCCTATCAGAGGAGCTGAACCATCAGTAGCAATGATGGAAGAAATTCAGGGAAGACAAAAGTTCTTAGTTCATCCCAACAGCTGCTATAATTAGGGTATTTTTACTTGTCATTTGAGTTGTAGTTGATATCCTCTGGACAGATAAAATATTGCGTTCTATGTGCCCCCCCCCCCCC
>KL258448.1:17181-75828 GCA_000699545.1 Podiceps cristatus
CCCCCCAAAAAAAAAAAACCCAACAAAACCCAACCCAAAAAACAGCCAATACCCAAACAAACCACAAACCAAACAAAAAAACCCCAAAGCCACCCTTGGATACATTTAAGACAAATGGAATTGTCTCATCTTTATTCTCCCTTCCTTTGCCCAATCTTAACTTTTCAGAGGGTATTTCAATGTGTGGCATTTGTGTTTTGGGAACTTGCCCACATCAGTGAAATTTCCTGAGAAAACTTCATCCAGAATTAAGAAAACTGTGCCAGCACTGTGGCTTTACACAAAATAGGTCTGGCTCTTTTAGCTAACTTGCCTTTGGTTAAGAGGCAATGACAGGCAGAATTCCCCCTTGGTTTGGGAACTGTGGCATCTCCATTACAGCCAGCTCTCTGATCCCAAAGATTACTCTGAATTAATCAGGTGTATTTGTTTCACTTCTCCTCCTTATCCCCAAGCCTGTCCTCCACAGAGGATCCACATATACAGGTTAGTATTTATGAGCTGTTAAAGAAACCCGTGAAGATAAAGGACTCAGAAAAGATCTGATTGCATTTTGATGCCTGCAGATGTCATAAACTCACCCCACTTTTAAAACTGGTGGACTTTGCCACGATTTTTTATGTGTCTCACAAGAATCTCCACCATCGTCCTTACCTTCTTAATCTGGAGCCTGGATGACTGCTTATATGGCAAACCTGGCTTCTGTTGAGGACATCTGAGAAACATCTGGCATTTTTCTAATCTGGTATAATGAAAGAAGCACCATGGATAAATTTGTTTTAAACCAGGAACACCAGACACAGTAGGTACTGACTTCTAACACTTTCAGTAATAGCTCACTTGAACACACACTTGACATTTTTTTTCTCAGTGAGGACTTCGTGTATTGTCAGTCACTTTTTTTTTTGTTTGTTTTTTGTTTTTTGTCCCCCCCATCATCATGAGCTGCTTATCTACCTCAGCCATTGTCATAAATCATAACTAAATATTCCTCTTCCACTCTGCCTTCTCTTCTCATTATTTGCCTCTAACTAGTCGTTCCCCCAAAATTACTTGCCATTTCCTCTCATCTTACCTGACTTCTACTTTCAGCAAGACTGTAAGTTTTGTAATGCTAAAAGACAGGCTGCTAATTCAGCATTCTTTACATGTCCAAGTGGTTTGCACATTAGACTTGG
Source organism: Podiceps cristatus (assembly GCA_000699545.1). Classification (NCBI taxonomy): domain Eukaryota; kingdom Metazoa; phylum Chordata; class Aves; order Podicipediformes; family Podicipedidae; genus Podiceps; species Podiceps cristatus. Next base: position 18,360 of record KL258448.1, read on the forward strand.
AAGAGTGCTTTGGATGAAATGCAAGGCCATGGAAGACAATGAGAATTTTGCTATTGATTTCAACAGAGTCAAAATTAGTGGTGTTTGTCCAAAGCATGTTTACATCCCTCTGATTTCCATAAGTGATACCTCTTCTTAGAGACGAATAATGTTAGATTAGCTATATTCATCTCTGAATGTTTATTTTTATCATGATACACTGAATAGGGCATAAGATATGCCTCTCTCTCTCTTCCTCTCCCATTTTCCCTTCCTAGCTTCACCTGGTCATTTTAGTTTCCCAGTACAATATATTCCAATCTTTTATTACAATTATATTATTTTATTGCATTTCCCTGAATAGTTCTGGTGCCACTACAAAAGATGGCATTGGTCTTTTTGACTGTAATTTTTTATGACTTTGAAGACAAACGAAGTATTGGGGCAGGAGGGCAGACCGAGTGCACCTTTGTTCCAAAACCTACACATGAGACCTTTCTCCCTACAGCCTAGGGCTTCCACTTTTAAATACAGGCTCTGCATTACACAGCATCACTTTTAAATGGATTCAGCATGTTGTTGTCTGCAAAAATCTATTCCTTGACATCTATACATGAAAAAATAAGTGAATTACCAGAAAGGCAATTACCTTGATGATAGTGGAAAGATCATCTGATGGGGAAGGACAGTGCATGTCCTTTTCCTTCTTTCCTCTCTCATTTCTGTAGTAGTTTGTATCATTCAGAAACCATCCCTGTAACTACATCAATAACAGGAAACTGGATAGAGGTGTCATGAGCATGGGTCCCAGTGGTTCACATTGCAGAGATGTGTAGATGCCTAGCATTAGATTGTAAAGTATTTTAGACCAGGTTAAATCCTCTTCCTTCTCTCCTGCATTTTTTATTATCAGGTCATTGACATGACTTGACCTACTGTCCATGGTCTGCATCTGGCTTCGTTTATCCCTGGGCTCACAGCCACCTTTGTTTTGTTTCAAGGTAGCATTGAAACAGAAATGCTGAGATAAGCAAGGCTAAGAAACACTTTGCTCACTTGCAACACCCCTGTGTAATAATAAGAAAAAACGAGAGTACTCTCAGGACATTTGGCTAGGCTAAGAGAAGATTTTACAATATGGTCTGCCTTGTCCTAATGCAATACCTTTCCTATAGCATTTTAAAGCCATTTCATGCAGTTAAGTAAATTTTTATGAAACGGGAAGACAGATATGAAGTCCAAGGTTGAAGAACAAGTTGGTGGAAGCAGCAAGAGCGAGTTAGGAGCACTAAGAACAGACTACATATTTCCTAACACAGCAGCAATCATCCTTATGCAGAGCTTCAGAACAGGTTTAATTATGTTGGTGGAGACAGTTTAAGCTGTTTCTTGTTATGGATGTGCATGTCTGTGACTCTCTTGTCATAATTTTAAATGTTAGATGTGAAGCAGTTTAAGATCAGTATTAAAGACTGAGAAGTGTAAGCTTGCATCTCAATATCAATTCCATGTAGCCACAGCTATTAAGTATAACACATTTTTCATGATTTTGATACTTTTATAGGCAATTAACTGTTAACAAGCAAATAAAGAATGATGTTTGCAATCTGTCTTGGATCTTCAGCAATAAGCCACTTCTCTCCATTCATGTCTCTTACACATTACAAAGTGAAGTTTTTAAGTGCTTTTTGGCACTGAGGAATGTGACCAGAACCCTCCACTTCAACAACATCCAAATGACTGTGGAATAAAGAGGCTTTTATTTCAGAATAGCATTTCTAATGGAACTTATTCCAGGATAGGTTATTACGCAATATCTATCTGATTCACTTTTCTTATGCAAACTCTAGAGTGATTTAGTTAAATCAGCATTTAGACTTTATGTAGGCCATCTCCTAGGCTTTTATTCTCAAAATATAATGTATTCTGCAAAAAAATGGACCGAAGAGATTATATTGGCCTGGAGATTTCAGTCTTCATACATTTCACCTTTATTTTATTTTAACAAATTACCTATTTCTAATTAAGACATCACTTACCTGCTTCTGAAAATATTTAACTTAAGAGTAAATATAAAGTCATTTAACAGAAATATATAGCTGCTCTTTTGTATGTTCGGTAATCAGTTTTGCTTTTGCCTGGCTGATTCAGGAATCCTGTGGATGATCTTCTTTACAAAACATGGTCTTTGACTTCACTTCATTAGTGACTATATTAGCTCCAGAGGTGTGCTCAGGAGAATAAACAACTCAGCTTTTCCAAATCTCCAAATCTGACTTGTTCTGTGTTTTGGGCAAGTGGCCATGTAGGCTTTTATTTTATTAGACCTTGTTTATCTATTATTAACTGTTAGCTATGGACGAGCACAGGACTGTGGTTTTGGTCTGTTGCTTTGTTGTTGTTTTTTAATATAAACAACCTTTTGAACATCATGCTTCGCCTTCAGTGGGCTGGGGGTATAGAAGAAAATTAAACAGAACAAAATATCAAAACAAAGAAACCACACCAATGAACAAATAAATAATGAAACGCATGACGTTTTTGGTATGGAACTAGCTGCAGACAAGTTCATTAATTAAATTGTTCAACATGAAATATAATGGATAGTAAAATTTAGGCTAGTGGTAGTTTCTTACATTATTTGTCTTCTTTTATTTAAAATATTTAATCATTCTCAGGCTCTCTTTTTCTCAGACTAGTGATTTTTTGGATAATATATTCCAAATGACATGAATTTAACTTTGGAAAACAAGCCTGGATCAGCCTATGAGCCAGACTTCCCTCCTAAATCTGACTCCAAGGAAAATACAGAATTCTGCAGGGCCTTCATCTACCAGGGCACAAACACAGGCATGTAACAGGGGACAGAATGTCAAGAACCTTCCTGGAGCAAAGTTTTATGTCAAATTAAGTATTTACTGTCCCTCAGGTATCACCACAGTACTTGCTACTGACATTTAAATACCAGTGGCAATGACAACCTCTCCTGGAGGCTTGCTCAGAAGCAGCTGGGTGCGTAAGATTTCCACACCACTTGCCAACCAAAACATGAAGGAAAAAGAGTCTGCTTGTATGGTTAAGAGAAGGGGAGAATCTAAACCAGCCTGGGAAAAAAAGCAAAGAGAAAATAACAATAATCTGGATGAACAGGGCATTGATGCAGACAAGTTGTGCTTAGCAAATGGTTGAATGGCTGAAGGCCATGGGAAGTTTGGATTTGGTGGGGAGATAATTCAGGTTGAAAACTGGAGGTTTTATGTCCCTCATCCCTAAGAATTTTGCCCCAAACCAATAGTTGCTATTGAGGTTTGGAGGCATTTGACACATGCAAGGTTACAGTTTTGTGAGGAAACATCATGTTATATGCAGGCCTGAGAGAAGCCAGAATCCCTGAGACTTTCATGAAAAATCAGATGACGAGCTTTGCAGACCAGTTGTGCAGACACAAAAGGGTTAGGCCCTTCAGAAGAGTTTCAGATAAGGATACAATTCTTCAGACTAAAGATGAATACCAAACCCTGTATCCTCCCCTATGGGGGAGTTCCGACGTCTGTCTTTTTCCTCATTTTCTTTGGGAGCTGGTACTTGCTTTAGCACGGAAGAAGCCAGAAATTCTGGAAGAGTCATTGCTGGAGCTCAGGGGTCCATGGGGATACACACCAGCTGCTAGACCTCACCAGCTCTGGCTGGTGCCTGAGGAATATGTTTTCCCCTTGAGTGTCTCTGTCTCTCTAGGAGATTCTCTCGGTATTTTTGCACCCCTTTTGAGCCTCTATGTGGCTGCTCAGGGGAGGCTTCACAGGGAAAAAAAATAAATAAATAAAAAAAAAGGAATATACTGAGGATAGGTCAGCATCGCCTTGGCCAGACTCACAGTCTGTGCAGGGAGAGGCTTAAACACACCCTCCAAGAGCATACAGGGTCTTGCAGGCCTGAGCATGCTGGTCAGGTTAGCATGCCAATAAAGATGCTTGGCAAACTCTGCAGCCTGTCTGTGAGGAGAAGGGAGCACACCATGATAAGAAGTGATCTTAATTTCTTTGCCAACATCACTACTATTTTCCCTGCTACCAGACCAGCTCCTCAGTGCCCACTGGGACTGAGGCTCAGATGCCTGTGGAGAGATGTCCGTGGTGTCCAGCTGGGTACCAGCCCAGTGGGACTTGTAGTAGCTTCACCCCTGTTGCAACGGACCCCTTCAGGCGCGAGCTTTGAGCGCTAGCTACCTGTCTTTCAAAGCTCACTGCAAGGTGACTCTGTTGTAAAGTCCCATGCACCAGCTACCTCCAGCCTACAGAGGAGATGGTGAATCTGACCTCAGCTTTGTTCATTATCTGTATCTGCCTAAGATATTCCCTGCAGCTGATGATACCCATGTTATTTAGGAAGCAAGGTTCAGTTCTGTATCTTTCGTAAGAGTGTGTGGAAAGAGAGGTTAATGAACTGATGCTAAAACATCTGCAGTTTTTTAGAAGTTTTACCTTTGAATTATTCAGCTCAGAGGTTTACAAAACAACAGTTAGCTTGTCAGTTCTATTTGTACCCTTATTCTTTCTGAGTCTTTAGAGCCTTTCTTTTACTCTCTCTGTATTTGTTTTCTTACTGGTTTCTACATGTTGTTGTCATTGTTACATTGGCTCAAAGGTAGTTTTTCCTGGCAACACAACCTTTTATTTGGGGGCTTACACTTGTGTTGTCTTCTGAAAAGATTTTCCATTCTGCCTGGCAGTTTTGAGGTAATTATTTTTTTTTTTTTTTTTTTTTTTTTTTTTTTTTCTTTTCTTTTCATCAAGCAAACACAATTCTGCTGTGGCTAACTTTCCTGACTGATGTACTGAAAAAACAATATTATAAATATTTTTTATATATGTGTGTACATATATATACACACATATATATCTTATCTCTCTATATAAAGATACACACACATATATGTATGCAAACCACATTTATGTAAACTATATGTATATGAGATACACAGACAGCCAGGCTAGTGAAGTATCAAGGGAAGGGTGACCTGCAGCTGGTTATGGGCAGGCTAAAAAATTGCTGCCTCTAGTCCATTTCTCCACAGTTGTGCCGACAGCATGACTGTGAATGTCCTGTGCCTTGTTTCAGTCAGGGACTAGCAAAGAACAGCTATGTACATCTCCTAAAGCAGAACTATTCATTTCCCTTGAAAAGGTCACTCTTTTTTGAAACAGTTCAGGGCAACAGGTTAGATGTAGCAGGAACCTCCAGTTGAGGGTATGTGTTATGGGAAGGGCTGGAAGAGAAGTGGGGCGAGTGGAGTGAACTGACAGCTGTTAAGTGGGATGAATTGACCCATGTAGCTAGTACAGATGCAGCCAGATGTGGAAGAACGTCCATCACCAAAAAATTACATTTGCAGTACTGGGCACAGAAGAGGCATGGGATGATTAGATGACACTGCAAAAGTGTGAGACAAAGCTGACTCTTCAGCCCAGTTTCATGGGAAATGGGTCAGAGCTAATGCTTCCAAGTCCTAGAACAGATTACAATTTAAGTACTTTAATGAGAGCTTAGATTTTCCCTGGAGTCTGAGCCACCCAGCTCCCATTGAAAACCCTAGCCAAGACTAAATGGACTTTTTAGCCAGACTGAGCATTCAGACATTACAATGACAATTGGAAGAAATCCTAACAACATTGGGGGAGGGCTGTGGAAGGGAATGTGGTTTTCAGAAATCACTGTTTATTACCTCCTTGACAAAACAAACCATATCTACTCTGCTCACCCAAAACAACATAATTCTAATAAATGATTCATGCTCTTCCACCTTGCACTCAATCATGGGTGGCTTTTTTACACAAAAATGGCAGAAAAATGTTAATGAGCATAGCTTCCAAATTCCGGTAGATCTTGTAGTCTTAACTGTCTGAGTCACTTCAGAAATATTTGAATACTGTTGTAAGCAGTTATAAGAACAATATTCCTCATTTATACACTGACTTAACTTGAAGTATGAAAAACCCTAATAAAGTGCTTGTGACTCCTCATATATGAGCTTATTCATATGTGGGAAGAATCGGGGCCTAAGAGTAAGGGAAAGCATAAATGAGGTCTCTCCACTTTCAGTGTCTCTGTAACTGTAAATGTTGTTTTCTTCCACGGCAGATTTTGAAAAAAATAGGTAAAATGCATTCACAGATGCTGATTGAAAAACAATTCCTGGTGACATAAATGAGCCCATATGATGTACAGAATGAAACGAACATGAGTATGATGGGTTTTACAGTGGGTTTGAAGGCAGAAGCCATGACTCCACTCCTGCATGGCCCTTCAAAGTTCCCTCAATGCACTGGAGAAGAATACGCCAGGCCCAGGTTGCCTGGGATTTATTCCTGTCTGGACCTCTGGCTTTTCATTTTGTACTATTGGATCTCTGTGTACATTGGTTTCCCAGCTTGTAAAAGAGGCTGAAGATATGTGTCTCCCTTTGTAAAGCCACTCAGGATGCATTGCTGGAAAGCATCCTTTAAGAACGAGGCACTGAATTCCATTCATGTGAGGGTAATTGCAGGACTGGGATTACAGATTCTTTGTTGGGTATTTAAATAACCATAAAAACCTGAACTGGTACTGACTGCTCCTGCCCTTATCTGCGAATAGATTCTGACTGTATTGGCAAGGATTAGTATTGCCTGTGTGGGATTGGACCCATTTTCAGCAAGGCCATACACAACCCACAAAATAACTGATTATCAGACATCCGTATGCTGACTTGCTGTCTTGTGATGTATTATTAGAGGTTGGTGCTTAAGGGAGGAGTGCAGTATGCAAACAGCATTTAACCAGCATTTCTGATGTTGCCCTCTGTACCCACCGCAGAGCCGACACTAATAATTTCATCACAGGTCATACCTTTTTTTATGTATTCCTTATAGCATTGGAGCATGCAGCTTTGTGTTTACGGTAAAATTGCTGCTGTCAGCCTTCAAAACCAGAGAGTTCCTTGGCCTTATTTCTTGCAAATAAAACCTTACTAATATGAATTTAAAAGATCAGAAGCTGAGAATGGTGAACATATCCCACTGTTTAGATTGTTCAATCTGGATTGAGGAAAGCTGGGAATTATTCCAAGGGGTCCCAGTAGATATCTCTGTGATTCCCAGCCCGTCACTCAAGTTTCAGAGATTGTAAGCACCTAACATCCATTGGAATCCACCAAAGAATGACATGACTAATCCTGTTCAAAAATTTTGGCTTCATTTCTGTCTCCAGGGTGAGGAGCAGCCATGTGAGGTGAGGAGACAGAGATTCTGTGTTTCACCAAGCATGGCTTTTCTCTGCAAGTGCTTGTGCATGTGAAGGAGTGGGGGATGCCCCAGGTCCTGTGCTGTTGGGAGGACAAGTCAGGGTCAGTAGGATCCAAATCTTGGCCAGGTACTGCTCACAAGCATTCTTTCCCTCGACTTTTTCATGTGTGTTTCTTTACCAGTTGTGTACTAGATCTGAACCCTCTTTCCACTGTTGTCATTTCATGGGCAGCGAAAGATATATCCCCCCCCATTTCTGATTCCACAAAACTGTAACCAAAACCAAGGACAAGTATGTCTTCTGGTATAGTATGATGTATTGTGTATCATATCATTATCTTTTGGGTTTTGCTAGCCAGCAAAATAATAATAACACTTAACACTGACATAGCAATTACCTCTTCAGAGCCCTTTGTATCCATTGGCTAGTTCAGTGGTTCCCAAACTATGGTCCATGCACTGGGAGTGGTCTGCAGAGATCTGTTGCCTCGTGCTGTTGACTACCCATGTTTATCACTGCTGCACTGCATTAAAGACAGCTAGATATATGTTTAATTCAGTGATGTGGAGTAGCAGACAGGAATTCTGGTACAAGGAATGAGTTGGAGCTACCTGCCAAATTGCACACCATGTTAATAACTTGGCACCTGTAGCCTGGGCCCGGCACAACTCTTGCTTACCCTCCCCAGTAAACTCAAATAGTTTCTCACATGAGCAAGTGCTCCAGTGGATTCAGGGATGTTGTGTGACTGTGGAAGTGAAGAGAAATGGTATCTAAAACAGCAAGCAGGAGGGTTTTTTCTGCAGGTTCTATCTTCAGATGAAATTAGGATAAGAAGAAATGTATCTAATCCATAAAAGTAATTTCATGCAAATGCAAATGTTTCACATTAAAGGATTACTAGTAATCCATTTTAAAAGATCTTAGAGTTGTAAAAATAACCATTTTAAAAGTTCAGATATCTAGTTGGAACAGGGACTCCAAACTGAGCCTGCCTAACAGCAGAGCCTATCCTAGCAACCAGAACACCGTCGGTCATAGTCACCCTGACCAAAACAAAACATCTCAGTGTTGTATATAAGTGGAATAGCTTCAGTCACCTGGGATAAAGGCACTGTTCTAGCACATGACAAGCCTTAGTTAAAAAAAAATCGCTGTTCTTGATTACAGAACAATGAAAGATGAACCTAAATCTCCTTAACTGCAGAAGGAAGGGAGGGCACACCTATTCTGTAAGTAGTGCTTCAGTTTGCTTGCAGTATGTATCTTTGACTTTAACTAGGACTGCCCAGAAGCAAAAGCATCTGTTTTCAGATGAGTTAATATGTGGGGATAATTTTTTTCCTCTGATCTCCCCGTATATTTAAAAACCCAAACAAACAAACAAACAAACAAATCCCCTAACATTAACCTCAAATATATTTAAATTTTTATTTGGCTGTCCCAAATTTCTGTAAGTCACCTGACTACATCCAAGTATCAGATGCCATCATTTAGGGTTGATGACACTGTGATTTCCATCAAATGTACTTTCTGCTCTTAAGAAGGAATACACAGGGTAGATCAAACAGGCATAGGCAAGGATGGGCACCAGATCCAAGCCTTGATCATCTGTGCTGTGAAATTGTTAGAATAGTTCCTGGGACATAACTAGGCAAGTCAGGAGCAAGAACAGGCCAGCAACCATTAGCAAGAATCAGGTTGGATGTGGTCAGCTTGTTTTTGGAAGTATAGGAGCAACTAGTCTAACCTACTTGGTCTCAGGGACAACAAATGGCTCCTAGCTGTTTTTAGCTTTTTAATACACATGCAGCCACAAAGGTTTTGCATGTCCAGGGAAGAGCAGGATCTTCAAATCCCTGTTCATCTAGGTGTGTCAAAACATATCAAGCCAGGCTTTGTCAAACTAGATGTGGGTCTGGGTAAAATGGCTGGTAACACAGCAGCTGAGTTATTCCCTCTAGTGCTGTAAGGACAAAACTAATCAAGAAATTGAGACCAGAAGAGTAAAAGAAGTGTATGAAAACTAGAACTCCAGCTGTGGATTTCATCATATCTTAGGAAGGCATGTGTTCAGGAAAACTTTTATGCATATGTCCTTGAAATTCATTCTTTTTCACACAGTTCTTGAATGGCTCCCAAAAACTGAGTGCTGCCTAGTATGGGCATGACCCAGGGATTAAAATAAGCAATCAGGTCAAACAAGTACTGGTCCAGAGAATGAAGTCCCAAATCTCCCAGTCTTGAGGATGTAAAATTTCTGCAGTGTTCATCTTCTTGTGGTAGTTCATTGAGGGCCCTGTGAAACTCGGTCATATTTTTGCAGCCATGAATATTTCTCTGTAGGCATCTGCTCTCAAATTAGATCTGAGATGCAAAGCCTCAGAGCTTTGCCATACAACAGCCACATCTCCCTGGCATGTAAGAACTTACATGTTTTTATTGTTCTTATGCGAAACTATGTTGCCTTAGCCTGCAATATGAAATAGTTTTTTGATAGTCTTGTTGTATATCTTCAATCTGAAAAGAATACAGCAACTTGGAACTACAAAATTAAGCTGGAAGTCTCAAGAGAAAAGGGCTGTTTCGTAAGGTTATTAATCCATCCTGTTTCCACTCTGTCCAAAAATACCACAATTTTAGTGTTGGTTATGGCATTTCAGCACTTCTTTCCCAGCCAAAATCTCAAAATACTCAAATGCAAGGAAAAGAAAATAATCAGGGATGATCTCAAACTTGCATCCTCCCTTCCCCTCTACCCCCTCTTCAGTTTTTCATACTGACCCTACCTCTCTCATCCCCTTGTTCTTTGACTAAAGAATCATTTTTCATTTACAAATTAAATTAGATCCAGTAGTTCTAAGCTTTTATGCTTTTGAGGAGTGAAGATATTGAAAAGTGTAATTATTTGTAAAAAATAAAATCTGTCTTGCATAAAAGAAGACATCTGGAAAACAAAAGCTTTAACAGAAATGATTTGATAGCTAGTATTTAAGTTCATTCCAGAAAATATACGTGTATATGATTAGCTCAAATCAGAAATACCTTTCAATGTATTGCTACAGTAGAAAGCCATTCAGTACAGATATTTTCAGAAAAAAGTTTTTAACAGATGTGGAGATTATAGTGGATAAGAGCCATAGATGGGCGTGAGGAAGGGTGTAAACAGAAGAGGGACAGTTGGATGATTCTTTTTCTCTTCAGTTGTTGGACTTTAGTTTGCAGCAATTTAAAACCTTGCAACTTTAAACTGTCTAATTCAAGTCTTTTAGCCCTGCTGTTTGGTACTTTTAAATGGTGGGATTAGGGGCCCAGCAGCTTCCAGGAATGCACTTTACAATCCCATGCTGACAAATTTGTTCTAGCTGTCTAGCCCTCTGGGTAGGCGTGAAAGGACTTTGTGTAAAATCTGTTCATTGTTTGCTCTGGTTTACAAAAAATATTTCAGAAATAAAGAGAGTGACATACAGCTAAAGGCAAATGTTTTCTTTATTCATAAGGCAAACCTTTGTCTTGTTTTATTGTTGTTTATGAGGGAGGATAGTAGAGAACTGCTTCTGTAGAAACAGAAATACAGAGGAGAGGAGAGGAGAGGAGAGGAAAAACAATATGCAATCTAAAGTGGACAAACCAAACTGGAGTACCATGTAAACTAAATAAACATCAGAAACACATATGTTCCGCTTGCAATCGCTAGAGGAGGGGATGGCAGTAGCAGTGGGAAGTATCTGCCACCAGCTTTCTCTCTCTGACCTCCTTGTAAGTTGTTACTCTTGTCCCAGGGACAGCTCAGCAAACCAGGAAAGGGCTGTTCGGTCCTCCTTCTGTTTCCCCACAATAAACTAACAGTTCTCTTAAAATAAAAGAAAATGTTTCTCTGAAAAGTCTTAAAGGGGTGGGTGTGGGTTATAAACTCATTGTACAGCTTGGTGACCTGCTGTCTGGCAATAGTCAGGCTTGGAGTCTGATGGACATTGGACTTGGGGGAGCCTTTCTGAACAGGTTAAGATGGTGAGTTCTCTCTGACATACAAGTGCTGTGTCCCTCTTACAGCTCATATTTGTAAACCTGGTTGTTGTTATGTATAAGATCAAGCTTAAACTCCCAATGCAATTTTTTTTTCTGATCACTGCCAGAGAACAGAACACAGTAACAGAACAGTGTTTTACACAGCTTTAAGGCAGCAGCAACACTAAGAGAAGAATCCAAACTACTAAATTTAATGGAGAGTACTAAAGAGTGCTGCAGGCCAGCAGCAGCTGAAAGTTGCTGTATATCCATATATCCATACAGCATAATGTGGATGTATTTCTAAAGGCACTGAAAGCAGCATGGTCAAATTACCAGTATTGCCATGGACATACATATTACATGCTGATTTTAATTACATGGCAACACACTTATGTGCCTCACATGCACAAGTGAAGAGAATTAAGTTCCATAGATATATGTAAATCTACTTTTGCCTGGCTTCCTAACATTTAACTTTTCAACCTGAGTCATAATGTTGTAGCAATACCCTTTTTTTTTTTTTTTTTTTTTTAATCGAATGTAGTGTATATCAGATGTCCCAGGATAGGCACGTATTAAAGATACACTATTTCCCTAAAAAGCAAACATATCATGTGACCTCTCATCTGCTAAAACACTCAGTTGGGAATAACCAAACATGGCATACTGGAATGTAAAAGTGCATTTAAATGACCTGGGCACATGTTTGTTCACTTTCATTGAAAATATTTTGAACAGCTCAGATGTACCAAAGCCTAGCCCATTTTAGCATTTTCTATCACTTTGTAGTGAATTTTAGTTCCTGGACGTGGTGAAAGTGAAGAGATTTCCCATCAAATCTTCTTATCTGTTCTAGGGCTTCTGTACTGATGGATTTCAGTTTTTGAATGGATGATCGACTGTTAAGAATAGACACCATAAAAGACTAGCTTCAGCAGGCTTCACCTAACTTAAGGTATGTATTTGGCACTCTGTCGTCATCTCTGCTGCAAACATAGTACTAGAGGCATCTCCCAAGATTAACATTACAGCTATAAGCTATGAGATGCTATTCAAGCAGCATAGGAAATACTGTCATCTTGTCAGTCAACCCAACCCTGCATTTTCCTTTCATCTCATCTCCTTTGCATCTGTCTTTGAAAACAAAACCTAATACCTCTTTCATGATTCACAGAAATGGATTATCTCTGCTGTGAAAATGCATCATTGGTCTTTTGGATTAATCAGTCAATGATATCTCCTGTCCCCAGAGCTATAGCCAACTCAGCAGCCTTTGGGAGTTCTAAGAGAACTGGAGTTTTTCATCTATAGGTTTTAAAGCTCTCTGTAAATGAGAGAAGTATCTTTTGGGTGTATCATGTCTTATAAGGAAAGTGATGAGATGGAAGCTGTAAAAATTGACAACTGATACCCTTCTAAATTATCAAAAGGAAAAAATCACAATGAACAATAAAAATCCTGTGCAAGTTGTAAGTGTTCATAAAAATATGCCTCTTATAAATAGAGCATTGAAGTAGAATTCAAAAGAGAGAACACTCACGGTATATCAATGTGGTTTTATTTCAGTTCTGGCAGTTTAAAAAACCCTCTATGCAAGTTTAGTCCATATTCTTAAAGATGAAAACATACTGTACACATATAATTAGGACAGATTACAGGAAAATCTCAGAAAGTGACTAATGTTTATGTCTGCAAAAGGTTAGAAAAAACGGCAGGCTCATTTTTGTTTCCAAAGAATGTACTTCTCTACATGACTTACTGTGGTGTATTTAAACAAATGGGCTGCACTATTTGTGGTTTCATCAGAGATGGTAGTATTGCCCATTCTTGTCTGGAAGAGCTAAGAGGTTGAGCACAATTCACTATTCATCCCTGTAGTTATTTTTTCTCAGGTAGGTATGTAATTCATTTCTGAGGGGCCTCAAAAATCCACTTCAGATTGATTGTTCACCCTGTGTGGGATTGTGCAAGACATGTATTAGTGATGTACAAATTATACATACAGTGAGCTTGGTTCTTGGCCAGCTTTCTCCCCTTCTCTACAGGTGCATCTGAGAAACTGTAGAAACAAACCAAAAATTCTGTAGCAGAGGTAATTGAAAAAAGGGAAGGCAATATGGAGAAAAAAAAAAAATGGGGAAAATAAAAAGTTATTTCCCTTTTGCAGAGACTGAAATTTGGGCTTTCTTATTACACATTATATAACAAAATACAAAAGTTTAGGGAATATAAATGTAGAGTTTCTAATTTTCCCACTTTCTTCCAGTTTTGTAAACCAATGAAAAGTTTGGCCAGTTTTTATCCATAGTCCCATTATCATTTTGACACCTGAAAATTTGTCAGAAATGACGTCACATACTTCTCCAGAAAAGCAATGCAAATGAAAAACAATTTAGTGCCAGATCACCCTTTCTGGGCCCCATAGAAACCTGCCCACACAGAGATGACTTCCTATGAACAATTACATTTCATTGTCTATTCAATTAACTGGTTTCCTATTATGGTTTTCTTCTGTTGTTGGTGTTGGTGTTGGTGGTTTTTTTTTTAATAAACAATACGTTAACATGTCAAACATTTTACAGAAGCTTGACAATATTTTATGAATTCTTTCATTTTTATGAATCAAAATATTGCTGTGGTTAAAATACAAAGTCTTTTTGAAAATACAATTTTCCATAAAAACTCTATTAATTGACTTTCGTTTTATCACCTCGATCTTTATTCATGAGCTCCTTCATCGGCTGCTTAGTTAGCTGGACTAATGTTCAGGAAGATGAGGATTATAACTGGTTCTTCCTATTTATCTTTTATGAATATTGGCATAACATTAGGATTTTTCTGTTATATTGGAACTTCCCTACTCTTTCAAAACTTACTGGAAAATAATATTCACAATTTAAACAGACACACAACCAGCTCTTTTTAAGATCTTGGATGCAAGTTAACCTTTATTCACTGGTTGAAATGTCAAGTTTTAGTAGTTTTTGTTTAGTTTCTTCTGTCAAAGTGGAAACTATTTCATCAGACTAAGAGCTAATAGGGATATGCCAAAAACAAATCATGCCTGATTTCTTTTAACACAGTAAGAGAGAAGAGAATACACAAGAAGATGTATATCTTTCTTTTAACGAATTTTTTGAGTATCTTACGAGGATTCTAGGGAAATCTTGTGTTGACTATAAACTGCACACAAAATCAAATGAATAGCAGTTCCAGACCATTGTTACTGTCCATGGACAGTGACAGGACATACCCAGTCATGTGCTGCCCTGGATCTAGGTGTGCTCCATATTTTCATGACTGACTGACCTTCACGAGGGAAGAGAGAACATGATGATTAAATCTACAGTTGAGCAGAGGCCAGAAGGGTAGGAAAAGAAATCAAAACAATCTTAGTAAGCTGAAGAAATGGTCTGAAAAAAAGACTGGATGAAATTCAGTAGTAACAAGTGTAAGAAAAAATCAGCCACACGGATACAGGATGGGGAAAAAAAACACCGAAACCCAGGATGGTAGTCATTTTTTAGAAGCTCATCTGAGAGTCTGAGTGAATCATAAGATGAACACAAGTCAGAAATGTTCTGATGTTGTGGAAAGGCTAACATCACAGTGGGATGTATAAACAAGACAAGACGTATGAAATAATCCTTCTGTTCCACTTAGCACTGTTAAAGCCTCAGCTGGAGTTCAGTTTTGAGCTGTGCATTTCAAGAAAGATGTGAAAACATTGGAGGTAATCCAAATAAGAGTGACGAAAATGATCAGAGGTCTAGAAAACATGACCTATGATGAGAAAATGAAATAACTGGGTCCGTATCGCCTAACAAAAAGAAGACTGAAGTGGGCATAATAACAGTGTTCAAGTGCATAAAAGAGTTTTGCAAGAATGAAAGGACTAATCTGCTCTCAGTGACCACGGTGGATTGGACAATAAACAGGGGGCTTAATCTGAAGCAGGAAATAAAAAATATTGGGAAAGTTTAGATGGGAAACAACTTTATATGGGCAAGAAGATTAGAACACTAGAACAGATTGCTAAAGAAGACTGCAGAGTTTTTAGTGCTAGAGGTCTGTAAAAACACATTAGACAAACAGCTGCCATGAAAGACAAAGGTATTATGGGGGTCAGGAAATGGACTAGATAACCTCTTAAAATCACATCAATAAGTTTTTCTATGATTTTTCTATGGTATATATTTAAAGGTATGAATGAAGCCTCTGTTTTTCCCCTATGTACTGAATGTTGAAATTCTTATTTTAATGTTCTATTCAAGCTTGATCTGATATTATATTTCCTGAACAATTCTATCTTTTTCAGACTACGATTAACAATTCTATCACTGACAACTAGAAAAGGATTAATACTGCAGCAATTCTACTTGTTCATTGAAGTCTTTAGTTTTCTTAATCAATTTTAAGTTTTATTTTCTTGTTTACATTAATTTCTGCCACTTTACCTCATTTTCTGATAGTTAGATATATTTTGACTAGCTGCTTTAATTTTTCACTCTTATTCAGGTTGTTTTCCTAATTGGTTGTTGCCCTTCCTTTTGGATTATGGGATTGGAGCTTCTTGTCTAACAAGTGAAAATATTCTTAAGCAATTCTCAACTACTGTTCATACTTTTCTGCTTAAAATTATTCCTATAAGCTGATCATGTTCAAAATTGCTTTGAGATTTTTGAAACTGATAGCGTTAAAGCCCTTTATAGCACTAATTTTGGTTTTATTCTGTTTGCATCTATGAGGTACTGGGTGCCTGAGTTAGCACAACTTTTTAGAATACAAACCAATGACCCTCCTCCTCCTTTTAATACAGCCTCTTTTTCCTACACAGTAGGAAAAATGCTTGTCATTAAAGCATTGGTATCACTAGAAAAGATTATCTCTTTGGGCAACGTTAGCTGCAAATGATTGAAGGAAACAAGCTTATTGCAGAGCAGAGAACCAGAATGTGGGGACACGCTGTGAAAATGTCACTAGTGAATATGTGGCGAGTGCAGCAGCAAAATGACCTTCAGGTTACACTAAATTTTACTGAAGAGAGGAATGCAAGAACACTGTGGCCAGACAGGAAAGCAACAGAAATGAAGGTTGACCCTTGAATTTAATTCACATGCAACTGCAGACAAGCTGGCTTTAGATGTAAAGTCCGGAGGAAACAAAGTCTGGAGGAAACTACCTGAATGCACTGGTATTGCCACTTGAAGAAATTCTGTCTGTAGCTTGCAATTCACTAATATGGGAGTAATATCATGTGTGGATCAGAAATTAAATCCAACGTGGAAAGCCTATGATAGTCCTGAAAAGAGTTATACAGATTAAGTGCAGGAATGAGCACATTTGCATACTTTCCCTTCTGCATGTTGGAACCTTTGCCCCAGTAGAGTCTGTTCCTACAGATGCTGTCAACTCATTAATAGCTATGGTAATAGAGAGTCATGCAGAGATTTTTAAGACTGCCTTGTAGTTGTTGTGATACGCCATTCAGCCATCAAAGCAGTCACAGTACTAGAGTTATTGCCAGGGTACACATACAATACACAGAGAACAAACCTTGGGTGTTTTTTCTTCTGTTCTTCAAGGGCTCAGAAGAATCCCCATAGGTGCACTGAGCTGGTAATTATTTCTTTTTGCTCACTTTGGCCAGCTCTGTGGCAATGCAATGCTTGGGCTAAACCCCAGGACTGAACACAAGGGATATGACTCAGTCTGAGATCAAGCCCTCAACGCCAGAAAGGCTGTGGGGGTCTGTGAGCCTGGGGGAGCTCACCTGCCTGACAAAAACACTGAGCAAGTGAAATAAAAGCAGGCCAAATCATGAGCCTGGCGTCTTTCATTACAGAGAGGCTCTTCAGCTGTGGTCTTTTTATCTACCCAGTCATCCACTCCCTTGGACTTACCCCTCCCGCTGCTTTCCAGGCAAGTTTCTGTGAAGATGGTATCCACATGTGAGCAGGTACAGGCACAGATTGAATATACTTGCTGTAGGTGGAAAGACAGATATTCCTAGGCAGATACAAAACCAACCTTACTGTTCCAACAGGCTGAACCAAGCCTATTCCTCACTTACTGGTGTCCCACTTAAACCAAATGAGGCCATATTGCAATTTCTCCAGTGTCGGTGGACATGGGAGGCACAATGATGCAACAGAGGCAGTGCAATGGCACATAGGCTGTGTGATGACACTGGCACCAGCAGCTCCCAACCTTCATGGACCTCCATTCCTGGCTCTCAGCTTGCTACCAGCTCAGGAGGAGCAGCAGACAACAGCAAGCACCTGCTTAAAGGGAACCTACTGCGGGATTTTTCACTGCCATCACCTCGCTAATGTTTTAAACTAGCTGTTAGGATTTAGCCGGCTAACATCACTGGAGTGCCTCTTTCCCAGAGCTGGCTGGTTATACAGCATGCATGTAGAATTATGGCACAGGCAAATCTGGGTGTGCTGTGAATCATGTTCACATGTGAAATGGTGATATGCTTTGGCACCAAGCTTTTTAAAAATGTGGTATATTTGAAAGAATCAAAACTAGGGCAGGGCAGGGAAGGGAAAAGAAAGGAATCATAGAATCATAGAAAGGTCTGGGTTGGAAGGGACCCCAAGGATCATAGAGTTCCAACCCCCCTGCCACAGGCAGGGACACCAACCTCCTGGCCTGGATCTATAAAAAGTTGCCCAGGGCCCCGTCCAACCTGACCTTGAACACCTCCAGGCATGGGGCATCCACCCCCTCTCTGGGCAGCTTGTTCCAGCCCCTCACCACTCTGTCTGTAAAAAACTTCCCCCTAATATCTAATTTAAACCTTCAAGGTTTCCCTTCAAGGAAGGGAAAAGAAAGGATGGGAAAAGAAAGGAAGAGAAAGGATTAATTTGTTTTAAATTCTCCTAGAAAGAGAGAAAACTATAAAACAGAACCTCACCAAAGCCTGAATGGCCTCATAAATGTTTGGGTCTGACTGAATCTCTAGTGCGATGGGGAGAGGCAAACGCAAGAGATAGGCTTCAACTCTGGATTTACACTTAAATTTTGGAAAGCCAAGTCTCGTGACTTCCTAGCAAGGTGCAGAACTTTACCAAAATAGTTCTTTCAGCAAAGGGGAGAAACAGGAGAAAGACAGGACAAAGAGATAGATAGTATGTAACTCTTGTCTGCACCTATGTTTAAGTGCCTCCAGCAAGAAAAGATATCTGGAAAAAAACAATGACAACAATACAACAGGATATGTGAATCGGCGTGTCAGTGTTTTTCTTTTTACCCTTGCTCATTCAAAACAAACAAACAAACAAACAAAAAGCCCAGCCCTCCAAAACCCCTTTTTCCTAACTGTGTAAGAGATGCTCCAATCATTTTCTAAATTTCAGTCTTTTCCAAGAAATCCCTTGTAAGATCAGTTTTCACATCCTTATGTTTTCAAAACTTAAATGAATGTGTCCATTTCCTCCTTGGAATCACTCTGGAATGGGTTTTTACAGTTGACACTATTTGTACTCAGAAAAAAAAATCCAACCAACAAAAAAGCCTTTCCTTTGGTAATGTATGGCTAAGATCTGTAGAGGTGACTGGCAATTCTAAGTGCTGAATTTATTACATTGCCTTACATCATTGAACACTGGATGCTCAGCATTTTCTGAAAATTAGGTATGTGGAAAGTGTCATAAATCCAACTTCCCCAAATAAGTAGTTATTTGATAATGTACAGGTCAACTGGTGATAGTATGGGAATACATAAGTACATATGCACATCCATTCATATGAATATAATGTATAGACAGATTATGGTGATGTGGTGAAGCAGAAAAAAATTATAACCATTTTTTTACAGTGGCTGTTTTATAGAGAGAGCAACTGAGAACTAACATTGTGCCATGTTGCCACATATGCTATATTAGATACAGCAAGTTAGAAATGTCCTAATTAAATGTATTTTCCATATTCCTTTCCAACAAAATACAGCATCTTCATATTAGAATTATTACTCTTTGTCTTGTTCTTAGACAGAAGAGAATATTGTAGCTCAGCAATTCAGGAAACAAAACTTGGCTATGGTCCAGGAGAATGGAATGAAGCAATTACCTCTCTTTACATGAAATGGAAATGGAGATGAATGTGTATTTCATTGAATTTGAGCATCAGAGTTGAAGGACCTGTCTACCCACCCTTTGCTAAAAAGAGAAACAAGCTGAGCAAGTACTTGGGTTGCTTACCCTCATTTATCTCATGGATTCTGGAGGAGGTTTATATTACCGTAGGTTCTTTCTGAATATTAGCGGAGTCGATCAGTGGGAAATATCTAGAGCATCAGTGAATATGACTGACACAAGATTCCTCTGCACTGATGGAACAACATGTTACCTCTTTCAGGTATTTCCAAAGCAAATGACGCATAATGAGACTCATAGCTGTTCAAATCATTAACACAGGTTTGACACTACCAAAAACCATGAGAAAAATTGCATCTCACTACTAAAATGTGCTTTGTTTTCTCAGTCCAGAGAAAAACCTGCTGAATCAACAGGATTTCACAAATCTGTTTAGCTAATATAATCCTAGAAATACTCCACCCTTTTGCATCATCAGTTCCCCTTGCGTCTTTCTGTGCCATACTGCAAGGAACTTCTCTGAGTAGACTATATTGCTGTCTAGTAGATATCCTTGTCACAGTGATCATCTTACCCCCACCCCGCATATTCCAAATTTTTTAAAAAATCATTGACACAACAGACACAAAGAGCCTTTATGGAGATATTCTCACATATAAATGACTACATAGAAAAAACGGAGTTGCTGAACAGAGGAAAATGAAGTGCTGTGTTTTTAGCAACGGCACAGAAATACATAATTGCTTCACTGAGATTTGCAAAAATAAGAAATTCATTTTTGCAAATAATCACAAAAAAAAGTTTTCTATTCTGTTTCAAGGCAACCTGATCCAAATTTTGCTTTGCCACAGCCTTTTGTGGCAGAAGAACAAAGGTCGTTAAATAATTACCACGACAGTACAAGTGACTGATGGATTGAGTTGGATTGACGAAGCTGCAGTTATTTCACCACAGTGTGGCTGACTAAGATTGATACTTGGCCTTCACTCAGTGGTTTTCGTCATTCCACCAGAAATAAACAGAGCACAGACTATTCTCAATATGTTCACGCATCAGTAACTTATATTACCTTTGGAAACCGAAATTTATGCCAGTTGATTGTAAAAGAGAGTATAGTTTTGACTTTTTTTTTTCTTTTTCCACAACTCAGAACCAATGTGTGCACAATTTTCATCCTCCTTACATTAAGTGCTATACCTAAGAGCTGAGGCCAATAAATAAATGGACATAATTACTTTTCTCCATCAAAACGCTGGGTTATTCTGTCCCTTTTGCAGAGAGTAGAAATGAGTCTTGCAGAAAAATTAGGATATGAGTCTAGGTCTCAGTTTCTTTGAACAAATAGATTCAGAGGCAAGCATTTGATTAAGATCAAAGCAGGCTACTCTGCCACGAAATTTGGGTTTGTATGCTTGACCTTCTACAAAGTCTAGAAATATGGGGAGACATGTAAACTCCAGCCTCAGTGCTTTGTAAATGCCTGGCTACAGGATAGCTCGTGGTAAATGTCGTAGTAATGAGCCTATATCTCTCCCAGTTCAGGTATGGTTTATGTACAGCCAGCTCAGAGGTCCAAAATATGATAGGGCTCTTATACCTGAGCATCCTTCTCTGCTTTTTGTTCCCTATCCAATTTAGAAATACAACACTCCCTGCAGAAGCAATGATGGTGACAGTGGCAAAGACAGGAAAACAGTTGTCTTGTCTCTCCTTCCCACCATGTCATCCAGCCATGTTCTGAGTAGGATGAGGTGAAGATATGATGAAAATCCAGTTGCCTTTTATATACCAATATCTCCACTGTTGCTATGAGCATGTCAGCTGGAGAAGTGCTGTTTCGATGACAAAACAATTAAGGAAAATGCTCAACATGGACATGACCGCAGAGGTTCAGCAAGCTGTGAAACAAAGGCTAGAGTTCATTAAGCAGTCTTTACATATTTTTTTCAGACTTGCACTATATTTTTTGTAAAGAAGCACCAACAGTCAGAGGTAGAATTAATTAATTTTAAGTTATTTTCTTAGTGTGGTTTACATGTGTTAGTTCAAGCAAGGACAAGCATAAATCTCCTGAAGCACATCTCTGACTTCCAAACAGGAAGTCCAAGTGTCTCTGTAGTGAAGACTCTACATTTTTTTTAATTGTTTGATTTTCTGTAATCTGAATGAGGCCTAACATAACTCTCACATCTATTAGCCACTCTAAACAAGGCTATTGTTCAATGTCACATGAATAAATAATTTCCATATAGTGGTTTTCTATTTAGTTAGCATGTTCCAAAAGACATCTTGTTTATGTGTATTGGGTTAGTTCTGAATCTGCTCTAAGTTAGCAATACCATGTGCTCCATATGTTTGTATAACTTTTTTGTTTGGCTTGGGATTTTATTTTTTTAAACCATTGGATTAGTTCAAGAAGGGGTTGGTATGTAGGAAGCAAAAGAATACCATCTCAACTGGTTTATTACCCTAGTTTTCAGTCATCAGTGGTCTACTCAAACCAATCCAATTAGGCTTGAAGGCATAAGAGAGAAGAACAGTCTGATCTTAGCAATGAGATGTCTTCTCTGACTTGCAGAATACAGGTCATAGGACTAAGGAGAAGCCAAACTATAACAGAGAGGCAAAATAAGAACTGACCTAGGAAAAGAAGGAAGGTAGATGTGTACAACCTAGAATCATTGAATCAAAGAATACTTTGAGTTGGAAGGGACATTTAAAGGTCATCTAGTCCAGCCCCCTTGCAATGAGTGGGGATATCTTCAACTCGATCAGGTTGCTCAGAGCCCCGTCCAGCCTGACCTGGAATGTTTCCACAGATGAGGCCTCTGCCACCTCTCTGGGCAACGTGTTCCAGTGTTTCACCACTTTCATGGTAAAAAATGTCTTCCTCATACCTAGTCTAAATCTATTCTCTTTTAGTTTAAAACCATTACCCCTTGTCTTATTCCTATAGGCCTTGCTGAAAAGTTTGTCCCCGTCTTTCTTATAAGCACCCTTGAAGCACTGAAAGGCTGCAATATGATTTCCCCACAGCCTTCTCTTCTCCAGGCTGAACAATCCCAACTTTCTCAGCCAGTCTTCATAGGAGAGGTGCTCCATCCCTCTGACAATTTTTGTGGCCCTCCTCTGGACCTGCTCCAACAGGTCCATATCTTTCCTGTGCTGAGAGCTCCAGAGCTGGATGCAGGACTTCAGTGTTTCACCAGAGTGGAGCAGAGGGGCAGAATCACCTCCCTTGACCTGCTGGCCACGCTGCTTTGGATGCAGCTCAGGCTATGATTGGTCTTCTGGACTGTGGAACACACATTGCTGGCTCATGACCAGCTCTTCATCCACCAATGCGCCTGTGTCCTTCTTGGCAGGGCTGCTCTCAGTCCCTTCATCCCCCAGCCTGTATTGATACCAAGGGTTGCCCTGGCCCATATGCAAGACTTGGGCTTGTTGAACCTCATGAGGTTCATGGAGGCCCACTTCTTGAGCTTGTTTATGTCCCTCTGGATGGCATCTCATCCCTCAGGTGTGTCAACCTCACCACTCATCTTGGTGTCATCTGCAAACTTGCTGAGGGTTCACTCAATCACACTATGTCATTGATGAAGATATTAGGCTTTACTGGTCCCAGTATGGACCCCTGAGGGATATGACTTGTCACTGATCTCCATCTGGACATTAGGCATTGACCATTACCCGCTGGCTGTGACCCTCCAAACAATTCCTTATCCACCGAACTGCCCAGCCATCAAATCCATATCTCTTCAATTTAGAGAGAAGGATGTTATGAGGGACCATGTCAAAGACCCTACAGAAGTCCAGATAGACAACATCTGTAGCTCTTCCCTTGTCCACTGATGCAGCCACTCCATCACAGAGGGCCACTATGTTGGTCAGGTAGTCTTGGGTGCATTGGAATTAATATTATAATTTTCTTTACTAAATTCCTTCAAGAGAGTGCCTGGCTGCAGTACAGTACCTGAAGGAAAGATGTACAGGTGCTGAAGCCAGATGAACTTTCCTAGTGAATGTGATTGACACAGATTATCATGATCAAGAGTTACAGTCTAAGAATGGAGGAATTACAAAGCTGAGCTTCGGTACAGGCTTAGGTAAGAGCCAGTTTTATGGGGAATATGTTACTGACCAAGACCAAAAGGAGGAAGAAAAAGGATGCCATCCCTATATCTATAGGTCTGCTTCTTCATAGTTACAAAGTATTTTCAAGACATTTGTTTTAGTTTAGACTTAATAAAGTTATATTTTCAGTTCAAATGGTATAATTACTTTTAACTGCTTACCCAGTGGAATTAATAGTATTGAAAATAATTAGAACTGACTAACCCTAAATCATAATTTATTTTCTGTTACTACTGGTTTACTTTTTTCATTTTAGTTATCTTAAGAGTTAAACCAGAATAGTTACTTGCACGTATAATGTTTCTCAGATTTTATAAAGGTATGTGCGTATTTGAGTTAATTATGAGGTCTTCCAACTAGTATTAATAATGTGATGCAAGTGGTCAAAGTTAATAAGTATGGATGTAATAAGCTGGCCTTGGTCAGTTTGAGAAACTGGCACTCAAGCATTATATAGCTCTCTCTGACTTGGATTTCAGAATATTTCAGGAAATTGTTTTCTTCAAAGTTTTTTAAAAAGCCTGAGAACATATGTCAGTACAAATTTTTTAATCTTCCTCCTTGAAAAGTCCTGACTTTTTGTATATGAGCTGCTTAAGCCTCTTTTCAACACTAAAGTCTGTGATAGGTAAATGAAATAAAAACAACTGATATCACTTAATGCAGTTAGTCGTCAGAACTCAGTTTAAGGAGATGCCACTTAACCTTGCAATTAGAAGATTATGATTAGAAACTACATGGAGACAATGAAATATTCTTGGGGCAAATAAAGAACTACGGAAAGTATGGAGGCTTATATAGTGTGGTGCTGCAAATTCAACATATGTAAATGACAAAGTATAAGCAAAAATAAAATAAATCAATGGGGTATAAGCTTGACTTCTTTCTATATGCCACTTTTTGCAGAAGATAGTGCGCATATTAAACAGCAAGTCTTCAGTTAGAGTGCACCTCCCATATGTTAAACCTGTTCTTCCACAGTTCCAAAGCCTCTTATCATTTCTGATTTATGATGTGTCCATCTTTCACTTCAGTGAAAGGACCCTCCCAGTGCCTTTATGTTTCTCAGTTCCTTTCAGTCTCTCTTTATGTCTCACAACAACCGGTTAGAGAACATATTAAGAGGTGAGCATCTAATGTAGAATAGATGACATGAATACTCAACGATGGTAAGAAAAGAAGAGGGTGGAGGAGACAGAAAGATAATTTACTATTGAGTTTTCTTCCTCTTAATTTTCCTTTTCTCTATCTCTGATACACAGAAAGAAATTGGGAGAATATTTTAATTTAAACATTACTATGTTTGCTCAACCTTTCTCTGCAGATTATTTTATTGGAAATTGTAATAATGATTATATATAAA
The DNA here is from genome assembly GCA_000699545.1 of Podiceps cristatus. NCBI lineage: Eukaryota > Metazoa > Chordata > Aves > Podicipediformes > Podicipedidae > Podiceps > Podiceps cristatus. Next base: position 43,233 of record KL258448.1, read on the forward strand.
TGATTATATAATCTATATAACATGTCCTGTGCAGGGTATTTTAAAGGTTACTACAATCAAATTCTCAGTGCTTTTCCTCTGGCAATCAACTATTCAGTTCTGAAAAACATAAATCTGGGAATGTGAAGAACAGCATATAAATTAAGTCTCAGTTTCCAGGCTTTCAGAACAGCTTTCCTGGAAATACTCTGAATAAAGTGCCTTGTATAAATGTAAAGTTACTTGATTTATGACTTAGCTATCTATGTTATTTGCAATTTCCTTGAATTTCTTAACTCCTATTTCTGTTCAATGCAACCACTGAAAAGAGATAGTCAAATACAAGGAGACTTCATAAATGTCTTTAAATTCATGTTGCTTCAGTTTGTCCTGGTCTTCTGTCAGAGGAAGACTGCTTCAAGTTACTCAGAAACTTCTCAGTAGATAACCTTCTATAGTATAAAATTTCTTTCACATCTCTTACTATGATAACAGGATGTACATTCTCCATAAGTATAGCCATTTTCTAGAGATGAAAATTCACCTCTTCAGAAATAGCCGTCAAAGTTGTCCCTTCTGTAAATATTTCATATAAAGAATAAATAGTTTCAGAGGTATTTTTTATTATTAGAAATATTCTACAATCTACACAGAACTGAATTTTACCCTTAAGAAGCAGAATGAAAGCCAAGCAACACTTGGTTAATAAACTGCAGAGACTAAAACTGTCACCTTCAAATAAGACTGTCTAGGCAGCCATTATACTAGATAATTACAGAGCTTTCCTCTGACTGCATTCAGGCTTTTTGTGCTTACACTGAGTAAAGAGTGAGTCTGGTTGCTACCACTCAGACTAGATAGAGAAGTCAGGCTTAAGCTAAAAGAAGTGTTCAATGGGTGAGCCCGGAGAAGGACAGAATTTGAAAGTTTCCATACTCTGGCAGTGTTCAGAACAGGCTGTAGCTCCCTTGTCTTAATGAGAGTGGCAATACAAATCCTACAACCATGCACACTTGAAAGACGAGAAATACCTGTGGGAGATTGAATTCCTTTTTCCCCAATTTCCTTGCATTATTAGTATGAATCAAATTATCTAGCACTGAATTTGCATTTCTAACTCACACAAAGGTTGCATACTGAATTAGCTGAACAATCAATGTCATCAAGGTTTTATTTTCAGAAGAGTAGAATGCAGGACTGAACCTCCATAACAGTTATATTTAAGTTATTTACTCATTCTTATCTGAATTGTCATTTCCAGAATTTCTGGTTTTGTGGTTCACCTGAGAGCACTTCACCTGAGAGCTAATCATAGAGATACAGCTAGTCATAGTGAGGCTAAAGCCATTGAAATGTTTGGTTTTGGTTTGGTTTTCGTTTGTTTTTTTTTTTTTTTTTTTTTTTTTTTTCAAGTAGAGGGGTCTTCCTAATAGAAGATGTTTGCTATTTAGTGAGTACTGGTAAAGGTAAACATGCTGATGTGGAAGATGTTTATTTGTTGCACGGTCTCTTGCACTTCCATATCCTCATTTTGCTACTTGTTGGTACAAGATTTAACCACAGGCTCAACTGGTATTAATTTCCAGGTTATCCAAAGCAGATGGAAAACAGAGAATGAAGGAGCAGCCATTAATGCCTACGTGACACCCGAGACAGCTTGGGATTGTTACAGTGACCGTATCAGTGTACAAACATAACTGCTACAGAACAAACCAGAGGACCATCTAATTTGACCTTCTGTCTTCAACTGAGCTGGTGCCAGCCATCTCGAACGTAGACATAAAACCCCCTAATACACAAAATTGTGCAATGATCTGTCATAGAGGAAAATTATTCCTGACTCCAGCTCTTGCTCAATTATGTCCTGAAGCGTCAGTATTAATGGTTCTTGTGACTTTTGTCCCAGCATGAATAATTGCAGATGCCATTCTTATTCAGATTGATGGATAATTCTGCTCTGAACCTTCCTCAGTGCTTTTCCTTGTACTAATTTGTGACCTTAAATGTCAGAAGATGTCACATAATTTTAGAAACACATCCCATCCATATCCTGCCATGAACCAAAGAAGCAGATTCTATGTAAATGATAGTCTGAAACTGAATTTATCTGCAGAGAGTTATTAACTGGGGTGATCAGTTACGGAATCATTTGGCTGCTGTACCTACCTAGAGTTCACTCAGATCAAGACATTTTGCTGGTGGCCACCCTTGTCATGTTCCATCATAGCCAAGGAGTTGAGATAGGTGGGAGAGGAGATGCTGGCCCAGCTTATTTGTTAGCTGCTTCTGGAAGTTGCGGTAGATAACCATAGCCTGACAGATGCTACCAGCATGTTTAACCAGCCAGGTGAGCAGGTAGTGCCATGAGTGCAGAGACGTTCCCCTGCACAACCTGTACTTATGTTAGTAAGTCATGCCTAATCGGGATAGAGAGTTCTCACCTAAAGAAGCATTCTGTGGCATGTTGCATTTTGTTTTCTTTTCATTGTTAGTTATTAAGCAGAAAGGTATCCATTAATGACTTAAAAATGTGTTAAGCTGATGATATTATCTAAAGGTACACGGAGTGAAAGGGGAGGGAAAAAAAACAACTAAAAATGCCAGGGTGTCTGAGTCGCTAAGGAAGCTTTCAGCAAAGTGTTTACTAGCCCAAGTGATACTAGGAGCTCGTGACTTCTGCCTTGTGTAAGATTATTTTGGTTTTAAGTAGAGGCAAAATAAATGAACAAACATTGTCCAAGTGTCATTAAAATGACCAAAAGAATCAGCTGAATAGGTACGCTAACTGGTCATGGCAGAAAGAAAAGACTGAGACATTTTTTATGGACAGACCAAAGAAATTAAGCAAATATCTGTGAAGGCAACATTTCTCGCTACCCAAGAAATGACTGTTGCCAAATATTATTCTACACGTGCTACATCAGCAGGTTTCTGGCAGGTGCCTTAAGGAAACATTTCTACACATTCTCTATTCCCATTAGGAGACACTGTTTCTCAGACTGCCATTTGGGTTGTGTTTGGCAGCCACAGTGATTCACCAGAAAATGAAACACATTTTTGATTGTATAAAGTATGCTCAGGTCTATACACATGATGATTTTATCAGGAGAAAAATGGTACAAAAGCAAGGCCAGATGCTCAGAGTCATTTTTGGAGGAGCCAGCCTACTGACCTAAACCAAATAAATAAACCCCCATAGTATAAATGTCACACCAGAGAAAGAAGAAACCTGGGGGGAAAAAGTTACATGCACAGAAAAATCACAGTAAATTTAAAAGTATCATCACATACCTCTATTAGGACACATGGAAGGGACCAGCCACTTGAGAGCTAATAAGCAAAAATGTCCTGTGTAAACGCATGCAAATCTGCAGAAGAAAATGAAAAATAAAACAGCTTGTTAATCATTCCCCAGCAAATACAGCTCTTGACTTCTTCACTCAAAAGTGGATGTTGACACATTCTTCATCCAAAAACATGGTCAAAATTGGAGAGCAGAGGTGGATACATGGAAGCTGCTAGCAAACAATGGGCATCTTTGCACTTAAATATAGAAGATGAGTTTGGTCATAGTCATTGGGTGGAGAAAAGGGTTTCTCTTTTGTTTTGAAATAAGAGGCCAGTACTAGCTGTCTCTGGAAGACGAAAAATCTAAACGACTTTTTTTCCCGTTTGTTTTATTTATTCACATATTTGGTAAATGACTTTTTGACAATATGTAGACTTACTTTCCCTCACAGCAAAAACCCAGGCATTTGCTTTCTGTTCCTTCTGTGGTTCAATGCGCATTCTGAGCATTTGCTGTTTGTGAGAGGTCTTTTCTACGTGGGTTAAGAAAGACTCTGGAGGAGTACAAATATAAAGATGCTAAATTGCAAGCCACAGTAGTGTGTTATGGACAAAGTTATTTTGTAAGTGACTTTAAAATCTTCTGTTGAAAGGCTTCTGTCTCCTTCCTTGCCAAAAAGTAAAATGTTTGAGTAGGATCCTGCTCACATTTCTTCTGATGACTCTCAGCTCATTAAGTACTACCTGTTCTCTAATTTTAAATCTTTCTAGCACCTTTTGAATTTTATGTTTTTAGAAGCCCTCCTCAATTGCTTTTTCCTTCCTGCAAAACTTAACCACACTAAGTGCTCCCATCACAGATCCTGATGTTAAGATAACCACAACCACTGTCCTTGCTTCTCCCTCTCTTACCAATAGTCTTTGGTAATACTTTGAGAGAGCTAGTAAGATGTAAAATGTCATTTAATTTCCATTCCTTAAGCAAACTTTAAAGCAACTGCACTCAGATAAAATACCCACCATGTGCTAAATGGATGTGTAAGTTCTTATGACCTGGGTTCACAGGATCACAGGATCACAGGATTTCTAGGTTGGAAGAGACCTCAAGATCATCGAGTCCAACCTCTAACCTAACACTAACAGTCCCCACTAAACCATATCCCTAAGCTCTACATCTAAACGTCTTTTAAAGACCTCCAGGGATGGTGACTCCACCACCTCCCTGGGCAGCCTGTTCCAATGTCTAACAACCCTTTCAGTAAAGAAGTTCTTCCTAACATCTAACCTAAAACTCCCCTGGCGCAACTTAAGCCCATTCCCCCTCGTCCTGTCACCAGGCACGTGGGAAAACAGGCCAACCCCCACCTCACTACAGCCTCCTTTAAGGTACCTGTAGAGAGCGATAAGGTCGCCCCTGAGCCTCCTCTTCTCCAGGCTGAACAAGCCCAGCTCCCTCAGCCGCTCCTCGTAGGACCTGTTCTCCAGGCCCCTCACCAGCTTCGTTGCCCTTCTCTGATCTTTCTGATCTCTGTTCTTTCTGATCTCATAAACTGAGGCTGTCTTCTGTCAGTGGAGTTTCAGAAAGCAACACAATCTGCTCAAGCTGGATGCATACATCTGGATATGAAAATGCTTAGTACAGACTGAAGGACCTAGGTAAAATTTAAGAGCTCCATCAACAGAGCTTTTTAAGAGCTCCATCATCGTCCTAAGGAGCCTGCTTTGGCAGGGGGATTGGACCCAATGATCTCTTGAGGTCCCTTCCAACCCCTACAATTCTATGAACAGACGGTAACAGTGTGGAAAGGATTATTTGCTAGCAATAGTTCAAAAATAGCATAGTAGCTGTAGAGAGGGAATATTGCAGAGCCCTTGACACAGCTGAGAGCTAGAACAGCCACTTACATTTTTTAATTCTTTCCTCTGTAGACTGGTAATGGTGGTCATGAACACATGGTAAATCATATTTCAGAAAACATGGATATTAATGAAAAAGCTTTTCTGCCTGTTAACAAAAGGCACTGAGATAACATGATAAGGGGAAAAACTCCAGCAACATGTTTAAATCTCTTTTGCATACCCTGGAATAGCTTGTCTTGAGGGAGTCCCAGTAGCATTAACTTTACCAAATAATCATTCTGTGTCTAATCCAGTCTATTTAAGGGTTAAATCTGCAGGAATATGCTCAGCCTGCATTATTCTATGCTTGAGAGAGAACATTCCAGAGATGGCTGTATAAAAGACCATATCCACAAATGTGTAACCCTTAATGAAATTCATTCTGATTATTATGTCAGTGGCCAGCCACAGTCACATGGGAAATTTCAGTTGGAAGTTTCATTTGCCTGCTGAAAGTCTCCATGCTGCATCCACTACCAGTATGATGTGGAAAAGAGAAGGAGAGAAAAAATAACCCAGACATATTTCCATGACAGATACTCGGAAGAAGGGATGCATGAGCAAGAGCAGCTCTCTGATTACTAGAAAGATGGTTCTGCAAATCAAGGTTTCAGTTATGGATATTCCTTTAGAAGCTTATTTATGGGTGGGGGGTGGGGGGGTGGCGAGTAAAACCACTGGTCAGAAAGCTATTGCTGCAGTTTACATGTGGGACAAGGAGGCCAGCTATATGAATATGCATACAGGATTTTCTCTGCAAGGCCACACAGTCAAAAAATGTAAATGTGTGTGGGTAAGCCAATGTTGAGCTTGTTTACACATGAATAAATCCTAATTAGAGCAATGGAAAAATGCCTGAATCTAAATTTAAAGTAGAGTCTGTTCATGAGAGTCATGGGTGAATAAAAGTAATTAAAGCCATCACATAACTAAACAGATGTGACAGATTAACCATGTGTTTCTATATTTGATGTAGATTTTTTTTGTTTTGGATACAGTTGCAGTTTAAAGTCCTTTAATATTGCCTGAGATACATCTGCCATTATTTTGATTTGGTATATTTCTTGTTGCAAATGCATTTAGCACTGGCTGACATTTAGTTTGTATAAACAATCGAAAGTGTTTACAATGTAAAGTACTTCTTCAAGCAAGCCACAGTACAGAGAAATACATTCAAAATGCAAGACAAAAGATGTGCAGATGATAAAATACATTTTCATGCTTCTTTTTGCTCTGATTTGTGTTAGAGATGGAATAGATAAAAGTAAAAAGGAAGCATGCTTTCATCCAACACCACCCAAAAAACCCTAGTCACTATTCTTCCAAAATAATATTTTTTATCATGTTGAGGACTTCTACTTTTGTTATTTACAGCCCTGGAGAGCTCAGATGTGCCAAGTTCCTAGGAGTCATCCTATTCCACCAATACTTCTCCCCCAAATGGAAGGAAGAAAGAATGTCTACTTTTGAATACAGCTTATTCTCCCGAGCTTTCCAACCCAGATAACACAAAGCTGCACATGGTAAACATACTCGGATAACTACATATGCAGATGCAGCTCTATGAATTAGCTTGCATGTTTCACACATACATTGAAATTGCAGCATTTATGCAAAGCTTAATTCTCCTTCCACTACAGGAGAGGAATTTTATGTATGTATTTCTCCATTGGCTTTAATACTATCATGCTCAATTTACATGTGAGTACATGAGAGGAACACCGAGCTATGTGCCTCTATGTGTCTCTGGTTTCATGTTTGTTGAGGCAATGACAGACTTACCTTACACAGGGTTGTGAAAGAATAAGTTAAAGATGAAGAATTTCATTCAGAACTGCCCAGAGTCTCATTTTATGCTAATGGAACCTAATTATTCCGATTCTAGTTGTCTGCATGTATCAGCTGGAGGAAACAATTGGTTGAACTCAATTAACTTTTATGGAAAGTTATAACTGATAATGCTCTCTGGCTCCAGGTTGGCCAGCCTTTATAATATATGATGCTCCTGATCTGAAACAGTAAGTTGCCTATGAGACTGGGGATGATTGTATTCCCCTACCTCTCACAGTCATGTGCAGAAGCTCCTTATTCACAGCAACTGGTTTGCATTGTCACAATGGGCCTCGATATTTCTGAGTCTGACCCTTTACACTTGCTCCTCCAGAAGCTGCATTTAAGTCAGACTCTGCATTAACATGTTTCAGATTTTATTTCTTATAAAGAACGAAAATTACTAACTTTTTAATCATTGATTAAAAAAAAAAAAAAAAAATGAACCTTTTTCAGATGTTTATGGTGAATACATTTCCTGCATGCTGCTCTGGGAAGTTCCATGAGATATACAGCACTCATCTGCCAGAATGCCACTCTCTAACTTTAGGCCATACAGGCTGCACCCACTCAGCGTCCTTCAACCAGCAATTTTATGAAGGCCAGATACTCTGGTTTTCTTTGAAGTAAGATATTCCTGTGTCTCAAAAGAACTGAAAACAACAATTAGGTGAAGGTATTCATGGAGCCTAATGTTACCCCTGGAACCTTGTCTACCTAGATTCATTCCCTGAGGGCAGTAATACTTCCAAAGGACACCTTTCCACTTCTAATAGGCCCCCAAAGGAGCCTTTCTCCCTCTCCATGGACTACAAAGAGACCCTAAGGAGGCAGACTTTGGTTTAGCTTCTGTGTTTTGTCCACTAAACATTTGGTACACTCATTTGTCTCTCATATAGAGTCTGGAATTCAGAGAGTCATACCACAAATGATGTCAGTAGAAGAAAAAAGCCTAAAAGTACTAGGTCATCTTGTCTATCCTCTGCTTGTGTGGGATCGTTTCCCACACAATTCATGAATATGCCACCCATAAAGGCAGCTGCCAAGAGCAGCAACTGAGTCTGAATCACACAAACAAGGGCGAAGGGAAATAGTGTACACTTTGTTGTATAACAAGATGACATTTTCCCCAGCGTTTTAAGGACATGTCTTCAATCTGATGGTTCCTAGCAGCTGTAAAGCTTGAAATTTCGACCTCAGTTATTGAGAATTTTCTAGGTGACATTGTAGCTTTATGATGTCTCCTTCCATGCTCACAGAAGATGGAATATCTTCAAGGAAAATACAAATTAGGCAAGATTTCCTCATGCTTGGCATAAAATGAGGATACTTACAGTGACAAAACCATTCAGCCTACAGAGCTGTTATGCCTGGACTGACTTCTCTCCATTTTACTGAGATCAAGAATGCCTGTTTAAGCAGCCTCACACTGCTTGAACAACAAACAATACACTCAAAGTATGATGCTGAGGAATGGGCACCAGTAAAGTCAGAATCCCGGCATCAAAGAAGTCACTATTTATAGCCACATCTTGGCTTTCAACTTAACACATGACAGGTCAAATGAACCCAAATATTTTTCACAGTATTCCAACCATTCAACACCTATATACCATCTTGAGGATCATTGTCATTACTGAATTCTTACTTTCTATCTTCTGTCTCTCTTTTGGCTTTATTAATTATTCCTTAAATATTTATGAAGACTCCCATTGTCATAGAATCTGTAGGATTGCCTTAGTCTCTGGTTATTCTACAGCCTGTTCTGACAAAATTGGCTGAAATCAGCAAGTAGATTTACAAGCTTCTAAACTATTCTGGGGGTTTAAAATCTTCTGAAACTGAAACTCATATACATAACCATGAAATACCGTGGTTTTTTTTTTTTTTTTTTTTTAAAAAAGGGCTGATGAATTTGAGTTAAAAAGAAGATAGGATGATTACATTTTGCAATGTCTTTATATTTCAAAACTACACTTTACAAGTCTCAGATAAAGCTTTTGTTTCTTCTTATTCAAAATGCAAGGCCAAAATTATCCCCAATTTATATGCAAAATTTTCTACATAAAGGTTGTAGTATTTGGACCTTCTGTAAGAAAATAAATACAAAGTTCATGTTTGATAACCACCTTCACTATCATTTGCTAAATGAGTGGTTAACATTTAATAAGATGCACTGAAGTACATCTTCTGACCATGTCTGTATCTGGAAATATAAATGTCAAGTCATTAGGAATGTCAGAACTGCTACTGATTTCATGTAAAAGATTCTCAATTACCAGACTTGCCAAAAGAGTGAGGAAAGTCTAAAGCAAGCATATCTACATAGTATAAAATGCTAATACAAATATTGAGTTAATAAAAACAATTCATCTAATTGCTTCTAATTTTATCCATCTTAGGTTTCAGTATAGACACCTATCTACATACTTTTCAAACAGCTGTTGTTTTAACTAGATTCTTATTAACAAAACCCCTAAAGATCTGTAAACCCTCATGGTATTGCTGTTTTATCTCAAGATTCTGACTTTAGTAAGCTCTTTTTTGGGAGATGGGTGAAGAAGGTTGGAGTCAAGAAGTAAGAAGACCTTTTCAAACTTTTATGAAGAGAATGAGGTGGTAACTTTACCTGAGTCACACACGATATAAAATGGTTTACTCTTGACAGACCATCATTCCTCGTCCTGTTGCAGCTGACACTGGGGAGTAAGCGCAGTTTTTCTGCCTTCAGTCTTTCTTGTCACTTAGATCATAAGTTCTCTGTAGGATGGTCTCTCTTTAGTGCAATGAGATCCTTTCAGATCTACAAGAATGCATCATAATCTTAACGATGAGGAAAACAGTCTTCTTTCCACATCTCACTTAAGAGATAATTTAGTTTTGAGTGATGGCCCAGATATTCTTGTGTCCAGTTCCATTCATGCCTGTGAAAATGTTTACTTGCCCTCTAGAAAAGAATGGTCCCTGATGTAAAAACAGAGTTGATCTCCGAGCCAAATTTGTGGTCAGCTGTCACTTCCTCCTGAAATCCATGAGAATTCAGCCCAACATTAGTCTCAGAGCACGAAGAAGTGGAAAGTTTTCTACAAATGTCTGTTTGTGTCGTGTGGTTTGGGCTCTTCATGTAACACATCACAAATTCTGGTAAAGGACCATGGCCAAATAAATGATAATATTTCTTACACTGTTCTGTTCGACAGTTCACCCACTTTTGGGAGACTATATAACATATTGCTAGATCTGTCCATTTCCAGGATTTAACCTAAATATTTGAGATTGTTTTCTTTCCTTGCTAAGAATGTAATTAAGATTGCTGAAGAGTCTTTTTACGTATTATGAACTTTGACTATAAAACCGAACGCCATTAAGTTGCCAGGAAGCCACCCTGCCTATTTTCTGACCAGAAACTCTCATGTTTGACTTCTGCCCAAAAGCTGGAATTAAGTGTACTTTATCATGTAATGTCTTATAAAACACATGGGGCAAAAAACAGCCATAGACAAAGCCGCTTGCAAAGCGGCTCATATATGCCCTGCCTCACATATCCTTGAGTGTTAACAAAAGGGAATCAGGGATTTGCTATCATGTTGGAGAGAGAAATAGCAAAACATGATTTTGACTTCTGGAAGAGGAGATCTGAGCAGTAGACTGTCCTCTAGGATATCAAAGGACCTTGAGAATAAATGAGCCCAAAAGTATAACCTCCATTGACTTCAGTGCAGTTGGGCCAAACTTAATGTGGTTAAATCCGGGTACATGCCTAATACTACTCTTGCCAATAAAACTAGAAGAAAAACCTTCTGAATCTTACACTAAAAGTACTGGCACATTGCCTTCCATAGTAAAAATAATTCTGCATTTACGTTAGGTTTTTATATAAAATGTATTGTTTATGCTTTGTAATTTGATTTAAGTTAGGAGAAGTATGGAAAAAGAACACTGTACTCAGTGGAAACAGCAGTGGAAGATTTTTTTTTATTATTTGTTTCTTTTGTGCAACTTAGTGTGTGTTAGAAAGCTTCTTCCATGTTTAAGCGCTTTGCAGGCCTTAGTACTTCAATAGAACCAAGTGAAAAACACTCCTTCCAAATAGCATTATAGCGTGATCTGTTTCTAATTACTTCATCATGTATTCATTTGTCTTTGCTTTTAACATCTCTTCTTTACACATTTGTATTTGTGCATGAAAGCCATTTTATAATTGCCCTGTTGTATAGTCATATATTTCACAACAGCTGAGGAGATGCGTAACTGAAACTATGCTGAAAATCTCTGTGTAGTGGGGACTGCTTGCTGTTTAGCCAGCTCAGAGTATTTGTTCCTTGCAGAGCTATTAAGAAACCCCTCAGTGAAATAACTTTGAGAGTGCCAGGTTCATGTTAGACGCAGACACCAATGGTGGGCTTCGTTTGACCTAAAAGGGGCATCTAGTTTCAGTTAGTCATTTAAGCTTCCTGTAAAACCAAAGGGGAGACATACGCGCCTTGTAAGGACTGTGTGCTTCAGCTGCCCAACTTACAGTGAAATCAGCTGTTCTCCGGAGAAGGCGAAGCCTCTCCTCTGATGAGACAAGGGGCCCAGATGGACTAGTTTAGACCAGATACCTAAACTTCAGGCTGTCAAATTAAGGAGGGACGGGTCCCACTCATCTGTTCACAATTACTTAGTTGTGATTTCGCCCTTTCCTAACTCAGCCAGCCAGCGTTTCTGGATAAGGCCCTGTTAGTTGTGCTGTAGCTTAGCGACAAGAGACCTGAAATGGCTACCGCAAAAATAAACATAGTAAATAATAAAAATAAAAGACCACATTCCAGTGTAGATCAGTGAGTGCTCCCAAAGCATGGAAAACTTAGGAAACTAAGGAAAGCTAAACCAGAGGAAGAAACGACTCAAACGCTTAAATCACTGGAATGCTAGAACTATGTTTTATCCCAGTAAAAAGCAAAGCTGCATGGGACAGACTCGGGCTGCTCTGAGGACAGGTGCCAAGTTGGAGTCCGTACTCCTCAGCAAGCAGCTGACCCAGATAAACAATTACCAAACAGAAGGCTCACTTGTATGCATTTTTTTCATTCTGGCACCTGCTATACTGGCCAAGTGCTGCAATAAACTCACCTTCTCCCCCAGATGTAGAAGAACCGGCTGCAATTCGGGCTGCCCTCCCCGCCCTGCAGCCCAGTGCAGCAGTGAACCTGAGCGTCGGCCCCCGTGCCGAAAGGGTGCACCGCCGGCGGTCTTCTCGGATCGCTCCCCCGGCAGTGCAAGCGCGCTGAGGCTGCGGGCACGTCCAGACCCGCGGGCCTGGAGGTATTCTGTTTCTTGGAAGGAGCTAGGAACTTGAAGGCATTCGCTGTGCTGCTGGGATGCTTCGAACAGCAGAATAAACTTTGCTGTAAAAGGGGCTATTTGGGTAAATTCGTCTCCTTCCCAAGTCTTTTTTGGAAAGTCCTGTACACCTGCACCACAGTGGATTTTCTGAATATTAAGTAAAGGCTTTCTATTTCATATATACATATGAAATATGTATAAATATATATTTTAGAAGTATTTCTTCTGAAAGCACTTGCTCTTTGAATGTATAGATGGCTAGACCTCAAAAAATGATTTAAGTGTTTTTCTTAAAAACAGGCCAAATATTTTCAAGGCATCTGTTTTTGGTGAGAGCACACTGATCGTTTTGTAGAATATTTATATATATCTTGATACTTGCAGATTTTTTTTTTAAGAAAATATTTATATTGTGGTTTCTGAATCAAACAACATTAAGTATGTAAATAATGAAAGACTGGACATTTCTCTTTCGAGTTTTTTTTTTTTTTTAACTTAGGTTAATTTTTTTGAGATCTGGACTTAAATGTAAAATGACTTGAATGGGGTCAAATGTAGCTAGGTGCCTTCAGACATGAAAAAAATAAAGACCCATTTGTTTGAGAGAGAGAGAGAGATATTTTTTATACAATTTGATCGACATTGAATTATAGGCCTGAATTTCCTTTAATGTAAGTAACCATAAAATAGAAGTGTTTCAGCTGAATGTGGGACAGATGCACCAGTTAAACTGTAAAAACCATAGGAATAATTAAGCTTTTTTTCAGCTGAATGAATCATGTAAATTTTTTATGAAGTTCACAGCCATGTGAAATTTCCTTTTTTTCTGTTGCAAGTGGTTTCTCAGAGGCTTTGGCGGGGGTGGGGTACAAAGGAAACACAGGAGAGATTACTGCCTTTTTTGGGCAAGTACGTTTTGAGTTGTCTTCATAATCCTCAATTTGTCCCAGATTTGTCAAAAAGACTTTCCAAGTTTTGCCCACCCTTAAAATGAACTCAGGATGAATTTACAAAGTATAGACTGACTGTCAAGTTAATCCCCTCTCCAAGCTCCAAAGGAAGTTTACTGTTTTGTTCCAAACCATGGAAAACTTGGGATTACAGTTGAGTATTACTTTGAGTTTTTGGGTTTGCATGAGCCCAGAAACCCAAAGCTAAACTCAGTGAATGTGTGAACCCACATTAAATGAAATTTAAAAAAAAAAAAAAAAAAATGAAAAGAGGGGAAGGGGAAAGGGAAGGGAAAGGGAAGGGAAGGAAAAAAATTATATATTGAACTCTGGGGATTTGAATGTGCCACAGTTCTCAGAGCTTCAGTACATGAAAAAGAATGCTATTACAGCACTAGAAATGTTCACATCAGGAGAATGACACTATTTTTAAAAGTGTTGAACAGCCACATCACTTTTGGAAAAGAGGTCATGATTTGGAAGCTCTAATTCCTTATACACAGACCATTCAACTGTTTTAACTCAGTCCAAAAAAAAAAAAAAAAGGCCAAAAACATGATAATTTTTTTCTAATTTATATGGAATCTAAATAATGTAGCTACTGGCACATAATTAAAGGCATGAAAAAAATGTTATAATTGGATAAATTAAAAAGCTACATTACATAGAAACTTCATAACTTACTTTCTCTTATAATTCTCACTGAAATCCGTGAATAACTCTAATGTATATAACTGAGCAATTTTCAGCTCTGGCACCAGTTCCTGAATTCTCACATGCTGTGACTTCCATATCTGCATCTCCTTTTACAGGAAAGTGTAGATTAAAATTTAATCCTGAAGAGTGGCTTAGTCTCTTGGGATAGTTGAACAGTTTTGGAGATTTTTTTTAGTATGTTTGTATACTTCACATTTCTGACTGTGAATTCAGCTTAATGAAAATGGCCAACCTCTGCTAACAGTTTGAAAGGTTGCAAGTTCCTTTCACTTCATAAACAGGGCAGTATGTTTCAATTTGAAAAAGTCCACTTGGATATTGATATATACACTTGCAGTTTATGGCTCTTTTCTTCAGTTTTATTATCTCTGAGAATGAAAACAGTCATAAAAATTAATGAATAAAGGCATTTCAAGGGACAGAGGATGATCATCATATCTGTAAGGGAGTCAAAAGAGCCTGCAAGATAAAATTAGGATTGTCTTTCTGAAATACTGTTACTTGCATTGAAATAAGTGCCATTTGGATGACTAGCAAACACTCCTGCAGCAGTCTGTATCTACCTGCCTGTGAGGTGGTTGACATCCCTCTGCTTTCCTTCACTCTGCAAGTTTCTCATTGCGATGGGTACAATTTGCAATATACAAAACCAAACAGATCAAGCCACTGGGGAGGTGTTGGCAAATACTTTCATCAGTGTTAGCTGCTTGAATGATCATCACTTTCATCCAGATCACATAGTCTGTCATCAGCCCTGGCTGAATTCAATGGGAATTTTGCCTGCATCATTTCAACTCCAATAGGATTTGGCCTTCTTCATTTTCCTAAGATACTTAATATGGGAAAAGAATCTCAAATTAAAAAGACCTTTAAAAAAAAAAATCATGTCACTAAGAAAGTCATTGCATTTGATTTAAGATAACCCTTCCACAGAACTGAACAGTATGCTATAAATTTTGTGTGTAATACTCCAAATTTTCAGAAACAAAAAAAACACTTGACACAAGTTAGCAACATATCTTCTTATTTTGAAAACACACTGTTTGCTGTCCTTCAGGTAATATTCAGCATCTCTCCAGACAACTATAGTGTTCTCACATTTCTTTATGACACGTAATAGGGTATACATATATTCTATGATGATTCTATGATGATACATGACAAACATGAATGATGATGGGATTCAACTCACTCAAATTTCATTGACCAAAACCATAGGCATCTAGTCAAAGCCACTTTCCTGCCCTCCTAAAGTGAAAGGGAGAGGTGAGCATCTAGCAAGGGTGATCTAACCTTTCACATGTTTAAATGGGTGGGTCCTGCCAAAATGTCGCTTTGTGTCTTCCCCGTCACAGGGAGAGCCTTGTTGACTGGCTTATGCTAGATATTTCAGATTCAGCTAATTCATCCTACCCTCTCAGCCTAAAATGGCTGAGACTGAGTTTCCTCCCTTGTACTGGGGCACCTACTTGAGTCCACTCCACTGCTGATTTGCTTGCTCCTCTTGCCAAAGATCTGCAATATTTCTGGTGTCTCTAATCATGCAGGCAGAAGCAGCCTTCACCAGAACCATGTTATTTTGCAGTTCGCCATTGGTAAACACAGGGTCCGCTGTTGGTTTAATTCACAGACATTTCACACCTTTTTTGACTCCAAACTTGCTCAGAAATAGTCACATTTTCACTCACTACTTTTGTGGGTGGGTTTTTTTTTGAGGAAAATTGTTCTTCATCTAAGTGATCTTTGTATATATGCAAGCATAAACATACAAAGTAGATAACATTTTTATTTAGTGCCTATTTGTGATAATATTGTATTTGTATCATATGGGCATAAATGACAACGTGGGGTTTAGGAGAATGGAGAATTTTCCTGTAAGATTTTAGGGATTCTTAGGAGGTTGTTGCAAGTTACTGAAATCCGTAGAATGTGCATTTCAGTAGCCCTTACAAAGAGAAATGAACTTGAAATGTAGCCCATATTTATTTTATTTTTTCATTGCTAAAAAAAAAAAAAAAAAAAAAGAGGAAAAAAGAACCCTGGGTCAAGAAGTCAACCTGTGTTAAACAACATAGTTCCACTGAAGCCAGTGGGTTTACTCTAATGTGACCACTGTTCTCATTTGGTTTGTGGTTTGGGTAAAAGATTGATTTCAAATTTTTAATCTCAGTTGATTAATTTCAGCTATCAGTACCTGTAACTAATGAGATACATCTGCAATAGATGGCATTCTACTTTGTGAGAGAAGTTTGTGTTTCCACGTCTCCTTCATTCTGCTTATATAAAAACCACCCACAAATAAAGCCTGGCTTCGATACCTCCAACAGCTAATGACAGCTCAGCTTCGATTTAGTGTGCTTCTTAGTTCAAAGTTTATTGCTTCTGTTTCAGGCCTGAAAGAGAAATGTATGCCAGAAGTATTCCTTTCTTAACCCTCAGAATCAAACTCCTCTTAGTAATCATGGTAACAGTAAGTGTAATAGTACCCCAGCCCCCTCCTTCTCCCTTGAATTTTCCCGTCCATGCTTTTACATGGACATTTATAAATTGTGCCATCTTTTATAATTCTGCCACCTTTTCTCATGTATGTTTACTTTTCTCTGGTTAAACAGAGATATTCCATAAAGAAACAAATTCTCATTCCCACATGGTGGAAATATCACAGGTAGCCTTCATGCGTAATGTTAGGATTACAGACCAGGGGCTTTTCTGTTTCTTTGTTTTATATTTTGCAGAAGTGGAAACAGCCCTTTCTAAAGACACAGAATATTGACATTATTTTATCATTTTTTGTAATAACATTGCCTTTCACATGTATATTACATGACCAAAAGATTGTTAAATAGATGATATTTATTTCATATGATACAAAAAAAAAAAAACCCCAAAACAATAATTTGTTTTCTGGTAAGACAAATAAATGTATGAATAAGTTTTTATGAAAATGTTGATAATCCAGTTTGACAATGCTGACTAAAGCAAAAAAGACCTATAAAAATGCAGAAGAAACTCATTAAAAATATAAGTCCACTTGAACATTTGGGAAAAAAATTACAGTTTGATCATTTGAGCAAAAGCAGAATTTGATTTTGCACCAAATTTAATTTTAAAAAAAGTTAAAAATAACAGTATTTGCATTTCCAAACTACATCATATTAATAAACACAGACTGTGTTAAGGCTGCCCCTGGTAAAGATATTTGATAATTACAAGGTGAACAAAGCTGAGAGTGACAATTGTGATTGCGTTGCAGATGGCATTTTCCATTTAATTCTTCTTTTGGAGTAATGTAGACAGTAAAATGGTATTAAGATTTATTTTCCCCTGAGAAAAAAACTATTTTATTGGAACAGCTTTTTCATGAAATTCAATTAACATCATTGAAAATCCCAAAGTACTGTTTTCAAAATCAGAAAACTTGTTTCTGAATATTATTTTTTTTTTGCTATTAATTCAGAATATGGTGGATTTTCGATCCAATATTATTTCTTTACTATCTAGGAAGGCATGCCAGCAGCAGTGGTATTGCATGGTGCTGACATACTGTAACAAGACATACCTGTTGAAATCTTTAATTTCAGTTTTACAGAATTGCTGCTTCACTCTGATTGAAACGGCTTGTCTTTTTCTATCACAGAACATTCCCTGCTTGAATTATTTTTAAGCCATTTGCATTTTAACACAGGTGATATATGAGTGGAAATGACCTTCAAAAAGGCAAAGCCTCCCTCAGAGTGGGAAAGACTCCAGCTTTCAACAACTATACAGCGAAACATTGGTGAGATACACCATTTAAAGTCCAAATTAATTCAAAATTTGATGTACGATATTGTAAAATTACTGGTCATAAATCTGTAGTCAGGAGTGAGTGTCGTATTTATACCCTCTTTATATTCACGGTCTTGAAAGTCATTAAAATCTGCAGAGAAAACACTGGGGACAGGAAAACATATTATAAGTATCACGTAAGTAAATATAGACTGCTTAAGCTAATATATACATTTTACAGAGTTAAGGCGGTCTTGCGGCTGAGGTAAGGAGAGGTGGTCTGGAGATGTTCTGTTCTCTTCCCAGCCCTGCTGCAGACTTGCAGCCTTGCAGGTCATGCCAGGTTGGGTATCAACTTCTCGTAACAGGACATTTCTGCACACACTGAAGTCCCCAAACCCTGTACAACGATCAAAACACACAGGGAGGTGGCGGGGCCGCCAAAGTAGGGATACAGACATGAACCTTCAGTCACTGCTGCTGGGCAGGCAGAGTCGCCCCTTTGCAGTAGCAGAGCAAGAAAGCAACAGTGCCTGAGAGAAAGATGCCCAAGAGTGCAGTGTACAGTAATTAAAACACCTCACTTCAGTCAAGAATAATTTTTTTTTTTTTTTAAATTTTGTTATTGTAGTCAGAGGTCTCCACAGGGCAGTACTCCTAGAGCACACAGGGGTACCAGTGACCTGCCCTCAGCCTGTGCATGGGCACATCCGCAGGAGCTGTTCCTTCCATGGCAGTTAACAATGCCGCGATTACTGATACTCACTGCTAGTAGTGATGTGGCTCACACGCCGTGAAAGCCAGACTGTACCTGAGCTAAACACCAATGAAGCAGAAAGCCAGTCCCCAAAGACATTTAGTTTATAACGTGATACGAGAACTAGATCAGGGATATAAATAAATGTTATGTTGAGATAACTGGGGAATGAGTTGGCTTTACAGAGTAAGCTCTAATGATAGCTCTTCATGAGCCAGAAGGCAAATGTGGTAATTTTCTTTATCCAGAAGTGCTGCATACAGAATATAAATAAATAGTTTATAAATATACATATTAATTCACTTTTTTCTACATATATACATTAAAGAATATAGAAAGGAACACAAACATATTTTATATTTCTGTTCAGTTTACTAATCATATAAGATTTTACCATAATTTGCAGTCCTCTAATATTTTGATGTTTGCTCAGAAACTTTCAACAGCAGATTTTTACCTTCAAGGTATAAATAACTACAGGGGGGAAGGAGACAGGTGTTTAAAAGAATTCAGAGTTTAAACTCTTCAAACTAGAAAGTGTCTCTGATGAGAAAGCAACTTTTGTTTGCTTTATGGCTTTATCCTGAAAGAGATCAGAAAGCTGTTGAGGACTGTAAAGTATGTATACATAAGGTTATTCCATTTGATTTAGCATTTGACAGGGTGTATAGACATTTGAAATCCCTCTGCACACTTTGAACTTCTAACTGAAAGGCAAAAAGTCTTTACTCTTTGAGATGTAGTTGCTCAGCTTACATTAGAGTTCAACAGATTCAGTAATGCGGAATAATACTTTGCCTTTTTTTAATCACAATATGTCCAATAACTAGTCCCAACCTGAAAAAAAAGGAAATAGTTCACAGAAAAATACAAGTTTATGATTGGAAAATGGAGCATATAAGGAACTTCATGCCTGACTTTTTTTTTTTTTTAATCTGATACACCTAATCAAATGAAGTATTTAAGCTCTGTCAAAAGGTGATGCATAGAGCCCTTATTACATATGTAATACCAATATTTTAAGGTACAAATTGACAGAGTTCTTGTATGTGTTAGGATCTCCATAACAAAAATCGGAATGCTCTAGCCAGTTGAAGATTCAAGTCTGGATTGGAATTTCATGACTTGGACCAAGGACTCATTTTGCCCTGTTTCTCTGAGAACACTTAGTTTGAATTAGATGCTCAGTTCTTTGTTTGGAAAAAGCATCTTTGTTCATAGCCCAATTTTTCTTTTCAAAAGGTATTGAAGAGTTTGTCAGGCGATCTCTATTTTGGCCAGGTCACAGTGTATGCCTAGCAGGGTTTTGCTTTCATTTAACAATTGAAAAGAATCATTCAATCAGAGGTCACTGGCATAGACAATCAAATGTTCTCCTTTGCCTTTTCTGTAAATCCATATTTACATACCTAGTAGTTAGCCTCAACTTCTTCCTACGACTTTTTACTGAGACCCTCTTCAGATAGGAAGATTTTCCACACAAACCTGTTAGTAACACACTGGATTTGTCTGTATCTAGTTGAAATGGGAAACTGCATTCTTATTTTTTTTTCCTAAGATTTCTAAGATGTTTTTTCTATGCCTCTCATAGTATATCCTTTTGTCAGTGTGTCATTTGCATTAACGAATCTAAAATTTTGATGGTTAATGAAGCACCAGCCCAGAAAAACACTGATATTTTTCTCCCATATGTGAAAAAACCTCAGATTAACACAATAGGATTGGCAAGTAGACTTACCAAAATTCATGTTCTGCAGAAACATCCCACGTTAGCCTCTGCTGTATCACATTAGACACCGTAACCCTTGAGCCATTGCCTTTTTCGTGCTCTGGGATTAGAAGCAGGACTATGCTGCAATCAAGCAGCAATACATCACTTTGGGTTTACCTGGCACATAGGGTCACAGCAAGGAAAAGAGGATGTCATACCCTGAGGCTGCTGAGGGTAGAGTACAATTGCACTGTTTAACAAAGTCAATGGAGTTTTATCAGAAACCATGCGTCTGCAACTGCATGCTGAAGACTTTCCATATGGAACATGTAGGCATTACACACAAATGTGTGCACAGGTGCACATCTAATTACATGTCCCAGGCAGTGGGGTCCTATAGCTTTGTCCAGAAAACATTGAAAGGTCAGTTGAAATGAAGATAAAAATTACTGTTAAACCACAGAGCTTTTATACTCCTGAAGAGTATGACTCAAGGACTGTCTCAGGACTGACTATGTCAGCTGATGAATTCGTCTAGATTTCTGTACTCATCCTTCTGCCTTGAAAACCACCAACGAAATGCAGTTGCCATTGTCAAGTCAGCATCCCTGAACCTACTGTAGCGAACTGGAGATGATCTAAACTGAATGTTGTCCTGACTTTTTGGGCTTAAGCAGGCCAGCCAGCACTCAGGCAAACAGCTCGCTAGGCGGATCACAGGGAGCAGAAACCCACAGCAGGAGTAGTGGGCGGCTACAGGCGGAGCCTAGGGCAGTAGCCTCCTCAACCAGCACAGATGAAACTGGAAAAGACCCCAGTTCCATAGGGTGAGGCTATGGCCTCTGCAGTGCCTTGTACTATCAACAGAAAAGCAACCCTGTACACAGGACGCTCGAAACATGAACACTTTCTTTGAATCAGAAAGTGAAGCTGCCCAGCATAAGTTTGCAATGTACTTCTTTTTGGCAAAGAGGAAGAATGAATAGACAAAAAAACCCCAAAGATAGGGAACACTGTGAGGGTTTCTGTTTTATGAAGAAGACAGCACTGATCACAGCTTTTGTCACCTTCTGAGGAGACAGCACTCTGTAACAGAGAAGAACCACACAGCAGAAGTGAGAGGAAAACGTCCATGAGAATTAGCCATCAGATGGCTTTCTCTTTGACAGGTTAGTGGCTCGGTTGAAGCACGGATGGGTGGGCAAGCATGCAGGCATGCAGTCACATACACATAAATCTGTAAGCCACAAAAGAGCAGCTAGGGCTCAGGAGCTGTCAACATCCTAATAGAAATGTTTTAAAATACAGCCTGTGAAATGGTTATGTCCCTCCAGAGGATCAACATGCTCTGTTGTGAACAGCTTGGTGCTATGCAGGCACTGTGGTGAAGGACACTTGATTCATCATTAAATTGAGAAAATGCCTTCCCTTTGTAGCCTCCCTGCCTCTTCCTGCACTCCCAGACCTTTTCCCAGGCAAGATAAAAGTAGCTGCACTCGGGTCTGACAGGCTTTTCTTGTCCCTATAGGCATGCATGCAGGCAAGAGCTCTCCTAAACAAGCAGTGAGCTCCTCTGCATCTCTGACCTTTGCTGTGTAGGATTAGAGACAAATCAAATAGCGTTCTCTTCTCTCTTTTCTCTTAGTATCAGCCTTCTATCTCTGAGCTTTGCTGTGTGGGATTAGAGACAAATCAAATAGCGTCCTCTTCTCTCTTTTCTCTTAGTATCAGCCTTCCAGGCTGAATGCCTTATTTCTAGATCACTCTTGAAGAGTAAGGGTCAGCTGAAATCACTCATCGATTCATTCCTTGAGTTCTTTGCAGTTTTTTGATGGTACTTACAAAGGGTACTTAGGCAGAGAGCTGTTGATTTTGCTGACACTTGGCCATTAGGAACATCCTTGATTTTTCATGTCAGCTACCAGTCAGATATCAGTGAGACTTACCATTTTCCCATCATTGGAGAAAAGTGTAAGCTGGCACCTTTATGAAACCTCTTCAGATCATATCCTGACCATATGAGCTTGTTCTACTGCATAAATGACAGTTTTGACATTCTCGTGCTTACTGCTTTGCCTTTCTGTGTAGTTGCAGTCTATTCCTCTAGGGAGTTCAGAAGGAAAAAAAAAAACAAAACAAAAACAAACCAACCCAAGAAAACCAAACAGGAAGCAAGGTTGCAAGAAGTGGTTTGATGGGAGTTGAGAAGACAACCGTCCAAAATGCTGTCGGTGAAGATGTGAACTCTGGAAGTCTAAATGTGACAAAGGTTTAGCAATAGCATCATCCAGCCTACATTTCTCATGTTAAGTTTTGTTGATTATCTGCAAGATGAAAAACAGATGGAAATAATATGTTGCAAAAAAATGGGTGTTGTGTGGTTTAGTAATCCTGACCAACCCTGCATGGCATCTGCTTCACTTCTTGACCAGTCCTGTTCAGCCATGACCCATTCTGGTGGACACAAACCCACCATGTGCTGTGGTGTCATCATGTAGTTATGATTTATTTGCATACTTCCTGAAAGATGTATTTTGAAGAGTGAAAAAGAAATGAAGAAGTAAACAAGTTTGGTGGTAGTTCTGTTAGGTTTTTTTTACGGTTATGATTTCTGAAAACTGGATGCAGATTTGAGTAGCAGTGCTGACTTCTATACCTGAATTATGAAGGAAAAAAGTAATGATTATTGGGATTATCCTTCATTATTTCTCTTCCTGTCTTTTCTTTCTCAAATTCATTCAGGCAGGGACTCTCTTCTACTGTGTCCATAGAGTGGATGAACCAGACTTGGCTCTCAGTTGTTATAGGAGTGTAAATAACTTCACCTGTGCCAAGGCTGACTGGAGCTACACACAGCAGGGGGTATCTGCCTTAATTTTACTCTCTGACTTTAACTAATAAAATTAACTATCAGTATTTAATTCCCACCCTTCTAGGATGGGGGAGAATGGCACATTTTATCTCTCCCTGACATGTTTCAGGAAATTGATGTACATCTTTCAATAGGATAGTTGCTTTTTTAAGTATGGACAACCACTTCACAGCTTTCCTCCTGTGATGAATTTGGTGCTGATTCAAGTTAGAATCATGGAATAGTTTTATAAGCCCCCTTGAAGTACTGAAAGTCTGCAATAAGGTGTCCCCGGGGCCTTCTCTTCTCCAGGCTGAATAACTCCAACTGACAGACTTTCTTCATAGAAGAGGTGCTCCAGCCCTCTGATCATTTTTGTGTCCCTCCTCTGGCCCTGCTCCAACAGCCCCGTGTCTCTCCTGTGCTGAGGCCCCAGAGCAGACGCAGCACTGCAGGGGGGGCACTGCTTTGTTTCTTAGAGCTCACAAGAAGATTCTTACAAACCTATGATCACTAAGCGGAGGTGACGACCTGCTGGTCACGCTGCAGCCCAGGATACAGTTGGTCTTCTGGGCTGTGGAACACACATTGCTGGCTCATGTCCAGCTCTTCATCCACCAATACACCCTTGTCCTTCTCAGCAGTGCTTCTCTCAGTCCCTTCACCCCCCAGCCTGTATTGATGTAAGGGGTTGCTCTGGCCCATGTGCAGGACCCTGCACTTGGCCTTGTTGAACCTCTTGAGGTTCACACGGACCCACTTCTTGAGCTTGTTCAGATCCCTGTGGATAGTATCCTGTCCCTCAGTCATCCGCAAACTTGCTGAGGGTGCATTTGATCCCACAACTTCAGTAACTTTAAGTAACTAAGTTACTTTAAATAACTTATAAGTTACTTACAAGTGAAGCTTCATTACTTTTCAGTTCTATTAAGGGAAATTTAGAGAGTTCTCCCAAGAAATACCAAGGAATAAAGTTCTTTCATGACTACAGCTGTTTGAGTCTGCCCATTGTAAGAGTCTTATTTGTCAAAGATGGGTTTTGGAGAAAAAAAGTTCTCTCCTTCACTATAAAAGGCATTCTATAATCAATAACCATTAATGCTATTTAAAATGTCTGTTTTTTCCTCTATTCTTGTGACTGAATGCACTGTAAATAAATAGTAATTATGTGACCAACCAAATGCACAATACCATGTGCAGTTAAGGGTAATAGAATATTCAGTATCCACAGACACTGATTCTCAGGGATTTTTAATCTTTTTTAAATATTTTTTTTTCTTTCCCCCAAAAGGAAGACCTCCAAGACAAACTTGAAGCCAAATATTAAAAAAAAAACCCCAACAACACTGAAAACAACCAAATTTTTATTTTATTGTTGGGAGTTGGGCAGCCGTGTACCTCAGACAATCTGGGCCAGAGTTATTCTTGAGGTCAATTAGTAAAATGCCTGACTAGTTCAAAAGGTGATGTGCAGTGGAAAAAGCAGTATTTTAACATTCAGGATGGATTATCTAGTAAAAATTGAGAGTCCCAGAGGGCTTCCATATATCACCGCAGGAATTCTGCCTGTGGTAAAGTAGAGCTGTTAATCATTAAATCTGTTTCTCTTAAAGATTATTTTTCTCTTAATAATACTTTCCTGTTTATTTCTTGGACTTGATAGTGCTTCTTTCAACCAACCTGCTTTCCACAAGAATGTCATTAATTTTTGCAGAGCCAAAAAAGTTTATTTTTAAGTATGGCCACTAGGGACTGGAGTGACAGAAAGCGGGAAAGAAGTGACAGCTGAAACAAAATGCCAGTTTGAAATCGTCACTGATACTTCTGTCCTAAGGATCTTGCTGTGCAAAGCTGGGCTGCTTTTCAAGTGTTTGTTCAGCCTCAGGTAGTGAGGGACTGTCCTGGCTGAGAACTACATCAGGGTAAATTTGGGACTTTTTTGTGCTCAGTGGATTTGGGTGTCACAGCACCCCAGCTGTTCTCTATGGTCTCTCCAGTACTTGCAGGTGAGATCTTTTGCCAAGCAGCAATCCGGTAGTAAAAGAAAGAGGCAAGTCAGCTCCTGCAGTAGTAGGTTGGTCATGTTTGGGTTACAGGTACAAGAAGCTAATTTTCAGACTCAAAAAGCCTAGAGCTCAGCATCTTACAAATTCAGGTCAGCCACTCCCCAGGGAGGGGAGCCGCTCCTCCAATACCTTCCCAACTCCAGGGCCTCTCTCCTGCTCTTTCTGACATTTTCAACTCCTCGGTGCAAGTGAGGCAGGAGGATTTAAAGTCCCAGGGCAGATGGATGCTCCTGGTACAAGCACCTGTTTCTTGCCTCAACCTCACTCACAATGAAGTGTCTGAGATTAACCCATTCCTCTGCCCTGAGACTGCACACCCAAACAGGCGTAGGGAAGCAATCACAGCAAAGTAAGCATTCATCACACATAGGCTTGTCTGTTAATTTGAGTTCAAATGGGCTAGAACGAGCCTCAGCAGACTCATTGCTTTTCCTCTCTGTATTCTCCTTTTAAAACAAAATGATATATACTATGGCCTGAGACATACTATATGTTGACTTTAATATCAAAATACTCTTGGATCTTTTTGCTTGGACAACATGTTTACCAGAAGGCCAGAAATGGATCCGCTGCTGGAACATGCCTGATGAAGAACTGGGGCCCTTGAGAAAAATATGGCTTGGGCGTGTAGGGTCTGCAGGTTGAAGTCTGTGAGTTCATGTTGTTTTTATCTTGGATCTACTGTACTGGGATTAGAACTGGCTGAAACACTAAAAGTTGATCCTGTCTTAATTACATTTTATCTCTGGTTCTGAGAGTTTTTTTGTTCTCTCACCTTTTTAACTTAGCTTGTTAAATACCAAGTATAACAGAAAGAACTGAGCTATACTTGTTTTCAGTTTGTGTTTTTTTTTTTTTTTCTCCTTTCATTCTAATTCTTTGAAAGGTCTCCAGTTTAAAAAATACTGAAAGAAAAAATGAGAACTCTATGTTTTGATGCAGTGTAAATTTAAGAGAACTGGAAGTGCTAAATCAGTAGAATTTGAAGGAGATAAAGAAAAAATGAAAGAGTAAAAATATGTGAACAATTTATATTCTTAATGCATTTAATGGCAAAAATGAAAAAAAAAAAAAAAAAGACAAAGAGTTAAACACTATCTTTTAAAGCTGATTTTGTGCTCCTAAAACTACTGTATTTGGAAAGATAGAATCGATGTCTTCTGGTTTTTTCTACTAACTTTAATTAACACAGCCCCCAGAAAAAGGAAAAATTTCACTGTTTGGTACCACTGCACCACAGGGATATCACACTTCTTTTCTCTTTGCCTCTGCCCAAAGATAACCTATTTTTTTTTTTTCCCAGCATCCACTAGGACAGGCCTTACATATGAGGCTTCCAGAAGCTCAGCTTGTATGAAAGGCACAGGTTTGCTGACACACCTCTAAAGGTTTCAGAGGAGCACAGCAGCAAACAAAACTCCTTCATACGTATCAATGAATTCAGAATACAATGGGGAAGTTTTCCAGCAGTAAATACAAAAACAGCTCATAAAAACTGGAATTTTCTTTAAGCTATAGAATTAAAATTTCTTCAAAGTAATTCAGTGAACTCGAGTTACAAGGATACCCGCAACTGCAGATAATGAAAACTCAATCCTCTGACATTGTCAGTGT
This sequence comes from Podiceps cristatus, assembly GCA_000699545.1. NCBI lineage: Eukaryota > Metazoa > Chordata > Aves > Podicipediformes > Podicipedidae > Podiceps > Podiceps cristatus. The sequence goes on from KL258448.1 coordinate 69,991, forward strand.
GAAGATGATAGTGCCTGCCAGAAGCACCAAGCACTCTGGAAAGTATCTGCGACTTTTTGCTTTGGTGCTTTTTTTTTTTTTTTTTTTTTTTCCTTTTTAAGTGGTACAAGAGTGTTGTAAAATCACTGGGAAAAGTAGGTACTTCAGTGTTGAATAATTAAGAAGAGAGAGCAAAATGGCAGAATATTTTATAAAACATCAGTCTTCTTTCTAAGCTACATATGTCTTGCCTAAGGCAACATTCATATAAAATTTAGGCTACAGTAAGATTTATTTGCTACCTGCATATTTTAAATTTAATTTTCTGTCATCATATTCACATGATGTATAACAGTTATGCATGTATGAGTAGTCTTAATTCCAAAGGATCTGTTCAAATTCTATCATCATTTACTTCAAAATATGCTGCTTTTCTCAGTGCTCTGGAAATTGGTCAGGGAGTCTTGATTGAACACATCAAAGCTGCACCACCTGCCTCTCTAGGAAGAAAACCTAAAATTCTCCCTTTGTACAATAATCTTAACATGTTATGAGAGAAGGTCTTAACTTGGGCCAGCTCATGGGGTAGAGGTGCTTGATACCCAAGAGGTATATCAGTTTTAGTTGTTGCTGCTGTATTACTGGATGCTAACCAGCATGCTTCACGCTGCCCAAACTTAACTGTAAAGATTTTCTCTGCTCAGAGCAACTAAGATGGACATGAGAGTGCTTATGTTTGCTGATTTGGTTAAACAGAAATATTTGTATTACTTTTTTAAAGTAACTTTCTTTTATTTATGCTCACAAATTTAAGAAGCTCCACTAAACAGTGAGAGTTTACAGGTATGGTCACATACACATCACAAAATTTTGGTTCATACAGGAGTTAGGTCTAAATCTCAGATTTGGAACTGAGTCCCTTGAGTCTGGGTCAAGAAAATATTAAATTTATGGCAGTGCAGAGGCAAAGAAAAAATATGATATAGTAGTCAGGACTAGCAGTGAAGTTCCTACAGTCCACCTGCAAAATTCAAATTGTACCTCAACTCTTAAAGGCCCCTCAAGACTAAGTGGTTTTGAGTAGGAGCTAACATAGAAGTGGCAGGGAGCAGTAGACCGAGGTAGAGAACAGATGAATATTCACAACTCTAACACAGCAGAAAGAGGAAAATGGATGTCAGGAGTCAATCATCAGTTTGGGCCATGTCAGCTGATGCTTATTTAGATGCAACCTGAAAGAAGGTTGCAAAAAGCCTAATTCTGGCTTCGGTGGAAGAGAGGATGGTGCCGGGAGGAAGATCAGAACAACCAGCAGACAGGGAGGTCTTCAGCAAAAACACTTTGAAGAATAATCTGGATCTCAGGGAGTCTGATGAGAGGTAATAAAATTTACTTTACTTTTACGTGTGAAAGTACTATGGCTATAAAACTGAATAGTGAAAAGCCCAAAAATATTTGGGATGACTGTGTGTGCAAAATTGGTCTGAGAGCAGAACATAGCTTGGTCTGCAATTTTGTGCAAGCCACTGAAGCAGCAATTTCTTAGAAAAAAATTTATAAAAAAAGCTAAATCTTCTAGGCTAAATTCTCCTCAGTTGCATAGGCATACTGTCCATCCATGCCCCAAAATATCTGAAGAAAAGTCAGCCTAAGTTTTGGAAAGACACTCATGAAACAAAATTCTCACAAAATCCTTGCACCAGAGCCCAAGAGGAAGGAATAACTCATAGTTGCTGAAATAAGTTTATTTCCTTATCTGACAAGCTCTGGCAAATTAGCCATGCCACACAACAGCGAAGCTCTCGTGCGGCAGCTGCTGACATCAGAGAGTTGGAATGTGTCTGCAGCACATCCACTGCAGAGAGTTACCAGTCGTTCCCTGAAAGCAGATGAGGTGTGAGAAACTACTGCACCTCTAATGAGGCCACTTCTAACTTTGTTAAATATACTGTTTATGTTAAAGATATTTTACGATCATTTAAAGTCAAACTAGAGTGTGAATTCACCTGACATGAGAAAGCACAGCTGGGAGAAATACTTCCTTCTCAGCAGTTTTTTTTCCTCAATACCTTCACTCTGGGAATTTTAAATATATTCGCTTATTTGTCTTAGTCCAACTTCCTTTTCTAAGTCTTGTTTTAAAACCTTAAGTCATTAACTCTGTCTTGAATAAATATTGAAGAGTGAATAGATAGCTACAGACATCAACTCCCAAACACCTCTCCAGCTCTGAAGAGGTAAGAGTCATAACTAGCTCCACTTCAAACTCCTCTGACACCACTGAAAAATGTGTAAGGATTTACACAACAAGACAGCACAGGATGGAGAATTAGATAATAGCCTTCTAGCAAAACCTGTGTGCCAGCCTCTAGGTTGAGAATTGCTAAAATCATCCTTCTTGAGAGGCAGCAGCTCCTGAATGTGCTCAAGACTTCACAAGTGCCCAATGAGGGGGTGAGGACTGTGCTCCACGACACCTGTGGCATCACAGGTTCTCCGTGGTCCTCCTGTATCAGCATGCTCTAACTCCTCTTCATCCCTCTTCAAATACTAATAGTCATTTTCTTAAATCTGTAGCTAGAGCCTTGGATACTCCAACACAAAATTCATGAGCTTCAATTGTTCATGGGTTTCATGCTGATCTGTACTTATAGTCTCCTTTTCCAGAAATAAAAGTAGCAAAGGTATCCACACAAATACATATATGCAATCCTCGATCTGAAGCTCACTTTGATGATCCTGAAGATACATCATAGTACAGAATTACCATATCTAATAGCTGAGATATGGTAGCATCTTAAACAGCCTCTCAAACCAAGCTGTAATTTTATCTGAGATGTTATTCTTCATTCTTTTCACTGCAAAGTGAAATAAGTCAGTTTAAATTATGAGGAGGTCAAGCAAACCTCTTGGATTTGCTCTCAGAAATGTAGGGATGTTGGTAAACATGGCTGAGACTTGACTGATAGTCTGAAAAGTCCTGTTGTGTGTCCAAGAAAGTTGTTGCCTTTAATGTTTTGTTTGTTTGTTTGTTTGTTTGTTTTTCCTAAGCATTGCAAAGACCAGATACAGCCAAGGTAATCTAGGAAGCTCTCGGATCTTTAGAATACTTGTAGGTACAGCTGCAAGCTGTCAAGCAGCTTAGCAAAAACTGTAGGAAAGGAACAGCATCTCTAATGACCTTCCAGTTATAAATCTCTGAATTAAAAAGTGATTCTGCTCTTTCTACATCCAAATGGTCTGAGTATCAGAATTTCTTTCAAGAGATACATAACCTACAGTCCACGAGGAAGGTGTTCTTCCTCTGGACATTTTCTGCATGAATACTCAGGTAGCTGCAGGTTCCATGCTGCAGTGATAGGACCATGCAAAACTACTTGTGAGGCAGGTAATTATGTGGATGGTGTTAGAAGGTCATTTCATGTGGAAGACATGTGCAATGTCTGCTGTAAAACCTGGAAGGTCAGCTGCAGATTTCTCAAAAACTATTCCTTAATATCTGAATTAAGCTGTGGAGCCAGTGTGACTTCAAGGTCTAAAGACTAGCAGGGACTTACTGACACTGGAGTTCATTTTGCTTTTTCCCCATTTAGACCCGTCTTAAGATTGCATAAAACATTTTAATATAGAAAACCATAGCTATGCAAAATGTTTACAATGAAACCAAAACCATATTACAAATTTGGAATCCAGTATGAAGTTGGTCAAAGCTTGCATGCCTTTTATGAAAACTGCTTTGAGAGAAGTCAGGCCGATGAATGGTTTTGAGCCAGAATTATGGGAAGCAGAATGCTTGGCTGAGTTTCACATTGCATGCTCTGAGTTCATTTCAACCTGAGAATTATGCAAAATTGGGAGCATGAAAAATTCATATGGATCAATACTGGGAAATGCACTGGAGAACTGTTTCCATGATTCCTTAGAGCTTCAGGGCTAGCATTTGGTGTTATTTAGTGCACGGAAGCTGTTTGTGATTTTCATGACTAAGGTCTTCAAGAAAACTACTTTGATGAATTACTGCAGATCACTTTAAGATCGCTTCTCTATGTTTATTTTCTTCTTACCAACATACTACAGAAAGAGAAGGTTTAGCATAAACATTGGCCTAAGTACGAATAGATGATTTATAGGAAATCTGAGGTGTAGATGTGTATTTCTAGAGTTGAGATGCAAACTGTATTTCGAACTACCTTTTGGAAAGCCCCAGAAATGTGAAGTAAAAATGATCACCCTGGTATACAGACATGTTCAGGGCCAGTCATGAAGAAAACAAAAACGTTTAGACATGTCCAAGGGGTGGTGAGGGTGGGAAAAGACTAGATAATTCTATGCAGCTTCACATGGCCAGTGTAGTGTAGATTTGTGAGGGGGAAGAGCAAGTGTCATACAGAAACATGATATTCTCTGAAGAAATGGAAAAGACCTGAAACAATTTCAGAGGTTCCAACACCTTTTTGAATACAAACTCACTAGCAGAACCACATTCTGCTCACTGGATAACTCTTTCTGGGAGGAAGAATAATAGATATGGCACTAGTGAGTAAACAACTTCCTCAGCCTTTTGACTCAATTGGAGGTCCACCTGATAGTGAACATGAGAGGCTAGAAAGAAAAGACTGTTTCTCACCAGGAAAGAATACGAATCATTTATCCCTTGAAGATGGCCAAGCAGGAGGAAGAGGTGAAGCCCGAGTCCTACCAGTGACTTCAAATTCACAGCAAAGGTGGAACAGTTTCTGTTGGCAGCAAGTCCCAGCTGCCTAAAGCAGAAGTATAAAAAAAGGCACAGTTGGTAGATGTGCTATAATACAAGTTATAAGGAATCAATGTTAATGCAAGTAGTTAAAGAGCTGTTTGGGCACTGGTGGGGAACAGGGGCGCTGGAAGACTTTTATCATTTCTGGAATTACCTGCCAGGCTGATTAATTGTATCACTGAGAGTTCCTGTTTACACATTTAACCTGATTTTGCCTCTTAGTCTTTTGCTTTCAGCTTCCAGCTGCAAATAGTTGGGAAGTCTGATCCTATAACTAAGGAAAATTATTTCCTTTTCATAAACTTTGTATTTTCTACCTCCTAATCATGGTGAATGTCCTCTCCTTCTTTTAGAAGATGAGACATAAACTCTCCGTCCTTCCTGTGGGCCCCTCAGGTACTGGAAGGCTGCTGTAAGGTCACCTCGGAGCCTTCTCTTCTTCAGGCTGAACAGCCCCAACTCTCTAAGCCGGTCTCCATAGCAGAGGTGCTCCAGCCCTGTGGTCATCTTCATGGCCCTCCTCCAGACCCTCTCCAACACATCCATGTCCTTTTTGTGTTGGGGGCCCCAGAGCTGGATGCAGGACTCCAGGTGGGGTCTCACCAGAGCAGAGCAGAAGGGCAGAATCACCTTCCTCGACCTGCTGGCCACGCTGCTTCTGATGCAGCCCAGGGTACGGTTGGCTTTCTGGGCTGCAAGTGCACATTGCCGGCTGAAGTTAAATTTCTCATCCACCACTATGCCCAAGTCCTTGCGCCTCTGGAGCCGTTCACTGCCCAGCCTGTACCTGTGCTTGGGATTGCCCCAACCTAAGTGCACAGGGCCTTGCACTTGGCCTTGTTGAACTTCATACGGGTCACACAGGCCCACCGCTCAAGCCTGTCAAGGTCCCTCTGAATGTCAGCCTTTCCCTCCAGCGTGTCAACCACACCACACAGCTTGGTGTCATCGGCAAACTTGCTCAGGGTGCACTCAGTCCCACTGTCCATGTCACAGACAAAGATGTTAAACAGCAGCAGTCTCAGTACCGACCCCTGAGGAACACCACTCGTCACTGGTCTCCACCTGGACATCGATCCCTTGAACGCAACTCTTTGGGTGGG